>SNQN01004463.1:37533-51694 GCA_008642245.1 Bassia scoparia
AAAWCTTTTCTTTGTCTGTATTTAGTTTTACAACTTGGGATAATTTGCTATGCATTACACAAACTTTTTACAGAGGTAATTTCCACTCTTTCTTCTAAATCAGGATTGCACCAAATCTGAGAACAAAAACTAAGGATATACTGATTGCTTAAGTCACTATAAAAGATGAAATTCGCTATGCATCACACAAACTTTTTAGTTTTTACAGAGGTAATTTCTACTCTTTCTTCTAAATCACAATTGCACCAAATCCGAGATATAAAACTAAGGAGATACTGATTGCTTAAGTCACTATAAAAGATGAAATTTTCCTCTAAGGTAATGGCTTGTCAAGGAATAGTGACATTTTTTATGATAAGAGAAGAGAGAGGTGGAGCAATTATTACTCCTAAAATGAGGGTAACTATTACCCTATGGTGGCGGTGGTTAACTATCACCCTCATATGAGGGTAGTAATTTCCCTCTATCCCTCTTTTTCCTCCCATTAACACCACTTTATCCTCCCCACCACCACTTCATCCCTTTATTAACACCTCTAATTACCTTAGTTTTTTTCGGTTTGACTTTCATTACCCCCTTAATACATTACCCCCATCCAGCCACATGTCAGCCTGTTAAATTAGCAACTAACAGAAAACAACCATCTAGAAGGAAAAGGTCTGCCATTCTAAGGAAAGGCTAGAGCTTGTTCACACTGAACTTTGTCAATTGCATAAGAATATATCTCTTTAAWAGAAACAGGTAATCCTGTTCATGAACAATTGACAGAGGAAAGGCTAGAGCTTGTTCACACTGAACTTTGTCAATTGACTATTATATTGAGTTATCCTAGTTGACTACTACATTGAGTTTTTTCCAGTTGAATAATTGTTTTATAATTAAGTAGAGTTTATCCAAGTCCATTAACCTTATCATCAGCAGGATCATTGGTCCTTGGCAACACATCAAAGAGCTATACATTTAAGCACCACTTATATTCCTAGTGATGTAGAAAGCTATCCTAGATTTTTGGAGACATATGAGTAACGTTCATACAATCATCTAGATCCATAAATGTGTAGCATAACTTTGCTATTGAATGCCAAAGTACCCAACATAACGTAATATGAAAACTTGGAAACAAAACTAAGGTGATTAAGAAGCATGAGACATGGTAGGTGATTGAAAAGACCGCTAAATATCTAGTGTATATTGGGTTGATGAGGGTCTCTCAACAAATACCAAGCCAACTCACACAAGCTGAATTATTTTATGGAGCTCTCCACTAGCTACTACCTAGACATGACACATAATACAAAGTGACACAACATCATAKTACACGCTATAGCATCAATAAAATTTAACAACATTGGARATATACTTTAACATGAGTGAGGTAACAAAATATTCATGTTTCGAAATAGAGATATCATAATACAGTACAACAACATCAAAGACATGCATGAAAATCTGAAACAAAAAAAATAAGAAGCTTCAAACATTCAACAGCTAAGGTGCAAGGCAATGTGACATAATTCGCGGTCCTCTTTAATATATGGAACAGGTAAGGGTACACAATTCACTAGTTGTCCGAGGGGTCATTATTTGGGGTAGAATCTAATTCAGTTCGCAATTAAGAAAAAAAGAAATTAAAAAGTCATAAAAGGAGGATAAAGATGAGTTAATGACTACTTAATGCAGATATTTTTAAATATTAGTACAGTTATTAATTAAATTACAGAATAAATTACAGAATACTCAGTAGGCAGTCCAGTGAGCTGTACAGTTATTAATTACTATTGTTTTTAAAAGTATAACACTTTGAAGAGAAAAAAGTTTAAAGATACAAAGTTACTCTTAAAAGTTATGACTTTAATTACCATCCCTTCTTATCACATGACTTCTTCAGGTTCCCAGCTAAAAAATTTAAAATTGTTTCTAAAACACTTCTTCCTCTACAATGACCCCTTTTCCATTGCCGGCTAAGACAAAGCACTCTCATGGCCAATGAGACTTATGAGGAAGACACCACATCATTCAGGTATTAAAAACCTTTATATCTCGATTGAATCGACTCAGCATCCTAAACCGAAGGCCCTTTGAACATGAAATCTAGTATAGTTGTATATTTCTTTCTCCTCCAATTAAGAAAGCAAGGGTTTCTTTTTCAAACCCTTCAACTGACATTACCCTTAAATTACTTTGCCTACTTGCCGTCTTCAAATTTATCCTGAAATCTACTAACAGATTGTGCTGCCTACAAGTTTGGCATGTAAATGAACAGCATTCAAGAATGAACAAACTGAATTGTAGTAAATGCTGGTAGAGGCAAATTATGTACTACGTAACATCAATGCATATATATCACGTATTCAGGTCAGTCACAAACTCAATCAACCTCAATAATAACGATCCACGTAAACATAAAAAACACTGCTGTACACTAGAAACTAATACCAGCTTTGATCAACATCCCATAAGCTACAAATTACAAAGCACCATAAATGGCACATACTAGTTGAACATTACAAATATATTGAGTAATACTTAACATAGTGCTAAACCATAAGTGAAAGTACATCTCAGGACATCAGCGAGTTGACACACTGGCACAGTTTCCCAATAAGGCATCAAGCCAATATTATCAAATAAAAATGAAGCTAGAAAGTAAGATAATATACTTACAAGACCCAGCCAATTCCAATTCCACAGCATGGAAGTCTAGGCTCCATCAAAGGTCTTCCTTCAGCAACAATATAGCCTAACCACGAACAGGTAAAGGACAATTAGCACACAACTCTTACAACAGTATGAAATCCATATTAACGAAATTGCCACAATAAAAGGTCCCAGAAGAATCTTTGATGGTAAGTCTCTCAAATATAAAATAATTAGAGCAACATAAGCCTATCAAGGTTTAAAGTTGAACTGCCTTTCCGAAAACAAGATCCTACTTTGTTCCCAATTTCACTGTCCCAAGTGTGCAGCATCACTTAATTTCTATAGTGACCCARTATATCTTGTTAGTGTGGTTCTTTCTCATCCTATACACTAATTTATTTTTTTCAAAATTTAAAATTATTCTTAGCACAAAGACTCAATGTTTTGTAATTTTTCCAAAAAGGATTCTCACTACTTAGAGATATAGATATATTGCAATGAAAAAAGGAGGCCTCTTAAAGAACTATAAAAAAAAATCGGACCTCAATCCATTGGAATATTACTTCAAAGTTTAAACATAAATTTGAAACACAAGCATTAGAAAGAATCATAGAGAATTAACTAATTAAGGATCATTAAAAAAATCCCATCATCATTTAAGGTCATCAATTTCAGTTTCAATATTTTATTTTCATAATAATTAAAATCTTGACACCCTTATATTTTGATAGTATACCTTATTTCTTCCAAGTATATAACAAAAAAAAAACTCTTGTAGAGTCTTGTCTATTCGTTTCCATGAGTACATCAAATATATAGTATTTTGACGAAATTTTAGGGCTTGTTCGGTAACACTGTCACTTTTTAAAGTCATATAATATATCACATAAATGATCGACAAAAACATAACCTTCTTGTGATCATAATAATTCACAATCGAAAAAAGTAGTTGCTTATACTGGTTTCTTTTTTGGTTACTTTGAGAAAGCAAAAAACAATAACAAACAAGCCCTTAAATGAGACAATATTGAAGATATTAACCAAAAATGTGCATTTAAAATGAACGTTGACAATATGAGACTATTGGGAAAACAAAAATAGATGGAAAAAGCAATATCTTTCAATCCACAATGCTCAAGAGATAGCAACACTAGTTGACAGTCAATGTGAGACCATAGTAGTATCTATTAAGAATTAAGAATTGGGAAATTCCCAGTGGTATACCTAAGAATTTATCAATTCCCACTGGTATACCAATGAGTTTCAATTTCCCACAAATATACTTAAATTTATTATGAATTCCCAACAATAACATTAGTGGAGTATMTTCCATTAAATTGCAAAATATACTATTAAAAAAGGAATATTCCGTTAAGTTTTTACACTACTTAACCTATTGTTAGAATAATTTAAGGAAAAAAAATATAAGAAATTATAACTCCCACCCCCATCCTTCCAGCATGCGTCCTCCCACCCTCTTTCTAGTTTCCACCAAGCTAACCCCCACCCCTTTTCCATCTTCCCCAGCCAATCTTTACCCCCGTACCATGCACAAGTGCACAACCATCGTACCCCACCCCAAATCGATCCCAGCTCCCTAATTCATCATGAATCCATCGATTGCATTGAAGTCCTTCCCATCATCTAATTTCTTTGAAAGGTTCAGATACGAATGCGTGGGGTTTTCGATCCCAGTCTTTTTGCAAGAAGATCCTAGGTTTCGAAGTGTGTGGGGTGTGTGCACAGTGGCTATGCGTGGGGTGTAGTGTGGTGGCAATAGTGTCAGTGAGGTAGTTAGTGAGGTACGGTGGTGGTTGTGTGTTGTGCGGCGGCTGCTAGTGCTAATGAAATATGGTGGTTTTCAGTAACAAGTTGATGATTGTGGTGAAAGGAGGTGGTTGTTGAGTTGCAATGGTGGTGTTTGTGTGTTGTGCGTGGCTGTGAGTATTAGGATGTGAGTATTAGGATGTTGGTTGGTTTTTTTTTTTTTTTTTCGTAAAACCATGAATAAATCATATTTTACCATGATTAATTACATTTTAACATTTTTGGTTCAAAATGTCACATTTGGGAAATGAACTCTAATTCGAGTATATTTGTGGGAAATTGAAACCCATTGGTATACCATTGGGAATTGATAACTTCTTAGATATACTAGTGGGAATTTCCCTAAATTTTACTACTCTTAATCACTATTTGAAAGACACATAGATAAACTTATCGCTAAGAAAATTTAAATTGCAATAAACTTTTAGAAATTACCATATTTAATCAATCAATCAATCATAGCCTTAATCCCATATGTGGGGTCGGCTAACATGAACCAAAAGTGATTATTCCGGGAGGTCATCCACATAAATTTTCCTCCTCCACTCCCTCCGATCGAGAGCCTCACTCTCTTAAATGTAATATGCTCTCGATAGAGGTAGCCATCTAAAATGACWAGAGGTGGCACTTTTGTAAAAGATAGCCACACCTCTGTTGTTTGTAGTTCTCTATGAACAAAAAATCCTAACAAAAAGAAGGTGCTGCAGGCTTTTATAAAAGTGATGAAGGGGCAACTTAGTGTAAGACGGGTAAAGGCGTGAAAGAAAAAAGAGATGGCAACAAGGGAGTAAAGGTAGTAAGTAAATGTGAGGATGGCCCTTGACTCTGAAGGTAGCTTACAACCTTGCAGTGTAAGGTGATTGATGGAAGAAGATATAGAATGGGAAGACAACAATGGGAGAGTACAGGGGTCACAAGATGATGGCTTTTGTTGAGAGGAGCGGGGGGGTAGAATGGCGTTTCCTTTCCTCCCAACATTGGATAAATTAAGGTACTAAGAGAAAATTTGGGAAGTATCAATAAGATAATGTTGATTCATTTAGTTTCAATCTTCCTCCAATGTGATAATTTCCCTTCAATTGCCTCATTTAACCAACCAACCATAAGTATTTAAATTTAGGGTCTTTGCCCTCCTTTTCATTCCATTCCCTTTTTTTCCCTTTCCTTCCTACAATTTATTGGTTCCAAAACATATCGGGGTGCTAGAAATTTTATAAATCCTAATTTACTATTTACTAAATATTGAAAATTGACTCACGAATAAGCTTTGAACTTGAGAACGAACCATGAATTGATTAATCCACATATGCCAAGTTCCTTACAACGGTTCTTCCCAAAGTTTCCAATTTTCTTAAATAAAAGTATATAGAACTCTTCCAACTGTCCGAACTTCAATTCACATCCAGAAGTTTGTAGTATGAGTAACATGGCCTAATTAAATGCCACAGTAAMATAATTCTTATTATGTCAGCTAAAGCTCCCAAACTATAACACCCATCCTGCACATTCATAAGAGGCCTTAAGGTAATTGGCAGGCGGTCACCAATGCAAATAAACTTATGTGTAGCTTCACAAAGAATATCCCATGGCAATGCACATAATAATGCAACTGTCGCCCTACATAAATTTCCATCAACATACAATACCACCCCTTAAACTAGTAATGGATAGTAATGAAAATCTATGAACAGAATACAAGCTTAAGCATAAAGAAGCATTACATGGGCAACAGCGTGACACTTTACTTCAAATTCTCAAACAAACGCATTCCAATTTCCAGCATAATTTACCCCGTAGTTCCCTCCCAAACATGCAAGGGCATACATTYAAGTACCATCTACTTTAGGAAGGGATAGGGAGGAAATAAAGCAATGATCTTTGCTCAAAACAAACCAGTTCATTCACATCCATGCCTAATTCCAAACATTATAAACATTGCACAGTTACACGGGCTTAATAATCGAAGTACAGAAGCACAATTGGAGTTGACAGTCATGTTACATTGCATCACTCAATTGTATCAAAGAACATACACTCAACGACTTAGCACCAATCCACAACCTTGTCAGTTCAAATAACATTATCATAGTCGCTTTTCATCACTCAATTGTACATTWAGAGATAAAATCAAGCAAATAATTAAACAATTCAGCCCTAAATTATTCCTTCAGAGCTCCCATATGAACCTCAATAATGTATTCCATCGTACAAAACAATTATCCAAAAATCGCCCAATTTCAACTACAACAATAAATCAATCATAAACACAAATCATAAAAAAAAAGTATACCCAATTCAACAATTCATCTTCAATTGCGAACAAGATAATAAACAATCGTAATAACCCTCAATTATCTCAAATCAGCAAAATTTCAGAAATGAAAGAGTAAAAGAAAAAAGGGGAAATGATATACCAGGAACAGCTTGATAACCGTGAGCATAGTAGGAAGGCGGGACGGCGGCACCAGGTGGGGGAGAAGGTTGAGGGAAACCGACAACCGGTTGAGGAGGTGGTCGGGTATAATACGCAACCCCTTGAAAGGTGCCATATTGGTATTGCTGTTGTTGCGGAATTGGATCATTAGGGGTGGTGGTGCCGGAAGTGCTGGTCACCGGTTCGTTTCTGTCCTTCTCACTCATCTTTCTCAAAGAATTGAAAACTTAATGACTTGATCTTTGATTTAGTACAGGGAATGTTTTTCTTTTTTTTTTATAATGTTATTGTGTTTGTGTTGTAATTTTCGGGCGTGTTCGGCGTAAACTTTTTTAGATAGTTTTTAATGTTTTGATAGATTAAAAAGCCTAACTTGTGGTTAATTTTATTTCCTCCGTAACGAAAGCTCGCAACTTCCAACTCGAACGGGGCTCCTAGGCAATATTTTCAAAGTGGGGTGTTTAGTAGTCTTGGAAGGTTATAGGTATTTGATCTTTGGATATAGGGTAATTTGAGAGCGAGAGAAATTGAAGGTCCGCTGCCTGTGTGGGGTTGTTTGCTTTTCTTTGGTGGGAAAATGTAAGTGGGGTTTTTTTTTATTGGCCTTGTTTCATTTTTTTCGCATTCCATCAAAGCCATTCACGTGAGACTTGGAAAATTTGGAGCCAAAATTTACCTGTCACAAGTTGCTGGCAATCCCGCAAAATAGCAAGTTCTTACAGATGTGTCTTGGGAGAATTCTTCCCTCCCATTAGCTCGTAATTTAAATGCTTCAAGGAATTTCAGTAACACTCAAAATCAGAGTTCTTTAATCTTTTGGCTTATTCATCTATACATCATGCGATTGACATAAAACTGCCATAAATGTTCCAACATTCAATATAGAGATCCATCATCTTCTCTATCTCTTTGACATAAGGTAGTGCAACTCATAATACATTATTCTCTTCTCAAAAGAGAGTTTAAATGGCGTGCCATGGCAGCTGTAAATTAGTGTTCTTAGACAAAATAATTACAACTGGACAAGCAACATCATATTAAGATTAGTTTAGTTACAAATATTATATTTAGATGTGCTAATTGGGGTATGACGGCTACTCGGACATCGACCAGACTCTTACGGATAGAGAGGCACTTGCTTTGCTGCTTGGAGAGTGTATTAAGTGGACCAGAATTTGGCAGTGTTTGCACATCAATTAAATCAGTAATTCCAAGTCAAAAGGGAAGGATCTCACTATTGGCTAAAAAGGAGATCATTTGTTCAGGCAAATTAATGCAACTTGAAGAATAACAGGGTGCAAGGGGATTTCAGAACAACTACCGAAAGCTGTCCTGTGGTGTTCACAAGAGCAATACAATATGCAGGCATATTCAAAGGAACATAAAAAATAAAGAAAGGGGAGTGATGATGTAGCGTCTAAAAAAGCAGGTATGTCTGGGTCAAAACCAAAGATATCAACGGAGAATCGCCATTCAACAGGGGTTCAGATGCTTCTACACGGGACTACACAATTGAGCTTTTTGTCGGCAGCACTAAGGTGCAAACATGGTTGTTCACAAGGACTAGCTAGAGAAGGCGGTTATGTTAGAGAAGTTCATACAATGGGCATATTAAGAAGATTTTCATCCAAGATCAGAGAACACAAAGTAGCAAGAACTGAAATGGGCATTGCATACTCATCAGTTCTTTATTCCGAGACAGGAGAGGTGCGCAATGGCCAGGTGCATCGACACATGAGAATGGTAAATCCACATCAATGAAAGTGGTTCTATTTGAACCCAGAAAAAGAAGGTACTTACGGTAGCATGCATCTTTCTTAGTTAGCTTATCAAAACTCACCCAAAGCATTGTAAACTTGGTGGCTCACGAAACGGTCCTTATCACGTTCTCGTAGAATCGGTGAGGGTAGTACTGTGACCCTCTTCGATTCCCTCCATCAGATTCAGTATAAGTCGGCAATCTTCCTGGATCGGGTGTGTCGAGCACATTACGTAGTGGCGAAAGTTCAAGCATTGTTGAACAAATTTAAGGTTTTTCGAGAGAAGAGAAACAGAAAATGGGGCGCGATTGGATCGAAAACCAAATACAGAATAAAGAGAGGAGAGTAGTCAATTGGAATTCGGTTCTTTCCTAGTTTTGTGAACGAGTATGGGATTATGATGAATGAAACAAACATTGAATAGAGAAAAGCAATTTAGGGCGGGGAGGTGGGGGGGTTTTTAGTGGATATAATAAAAGGAGTTAGGCGGGAGAACAAAAAAAGGAAAAAAACACGTAAGGAGAAGCAAGAGGAAAGATCGAGAAGTTGGGAAAGATGGAGTAAAGAAGGGGGGTAGTATTCGGTCAAATTGGTTGGGAGAAATAAATTGGGAGGGAGTCATTACATTTGGGTTAATTAGATTAGGAAGTTTAACAAATACATTAACTAAAACTTAACACATTTAATGGAAATAAGTAAGGGTAAATAAGTAAAATCACAACTTTTTTTGGGCCCAAAATAGAAAGTTTTAGAAAGTTTCAAGTATTGTGTTATTGCCTAAAATGGCAAAAGTTGCAAGTTTTCTGTTACGGAGGAAGTATTACTGTTCGGCAAAGTAGCGTTTTGAGTAGCTTTTAGCGTTAAACGCTACCTTTTTCAAACGCTAGTAGGAGTAGCGTTTTAGCTTTTAGCTTTTAAGCTAGGATAAAAAGCTACTTGGTAATTATTTTTCTTCTATTATAAATACAACCGCTACTTCTGCCGAACACTCATATTGACAATTTTAGTTTCGTCCGCTACCCGCTACTTCCAACGCTACTTACTAGCTTTTAAGGTACCCGCTACTTATACCGCTAAAAGCTACTTCCAACGCTATCATTGTCGAACACGCCCTTCATCATTGGTAATGATAWGAGTCAGATGGTTGGGTCTTGGACTCTTGGGTGTATAATTGTTTTGGCCAATGATGGGTTGTTCTTTTAGTTTTGATTGACTTTGTCGGAATGACAAATTTGATATTTTTAAGGTGTTTGTGGATTTGAGATTTGATTAGGATGTATTTGAATTGAAAGTGAGGTTTCACCTTGTGCTTTTACACAAGTTAATTGGATCGTTTGAATAAAAAGAAAGGTGTTACTTTTATGATTATGCAAAAGTTAATTTGAGTTTTAGTTCAAATTTAAAAAGTTTTGAAAGAGAATTTTATGATAAAAAAGTGAAATTATAGACTTATACTTCGTACTCCGTAGTTCATTAGTTGTTAAGTTATAGGGTAAGGTAACAAAGGTTAACTAATTTTATTCCTTAGTTGTTTGTTAATTTATTGATAAAAGTCAACTAYAAAGTAATTTTGTTCACTAGTTGGTGTTGTAGCAAGTACTCGCTTGGCACGCTACAAGATTTCCTCTGYTGCAGAGTTGAGAGAAGGGTGGAGGCTTCTTGTCAATGCTACTTCGAGGGAGCTGACCTTGGATTGGAACTCGACGTTGGCTTGGCACTGTCAAGTTCTCGACGTGCCTTAGCACCTGTGCAAGAAGGAGAATAATCTTTTCGGATTTCTCCCTCGCGATGCCTAGTAAGTAAAAAAGGAAGGAAGGAAAGTAAATAAATGCATTGGAAATTTAGAGAGAAGTTAGAGAGATATAAAGTTCCTATACTTGCTTAAGTATGGAATTTAATGTCTCAAGTAATGAAAATTGTGTGTGTTATGAGGGCTCTAAGGGGTTTTTATAGGCTTTTCCATTGTTAACCTTGAGGGCTTGGATGTGTGACACTTGTCACCAGCCTAAGCGTGAGATTTGTCTGTTTTGGCTTGCCTTACGGTTTGACTTACGGAAATGCGTCCCGGTTTTCGGTTGAATGTATCAGATTAAGAGCCATTGATCGGCTCCTGACACGTGGCATGTATCTTTGGGCCATGGTTGGATTCTCATAGACCAGCTTTTAATGCGATCACGGGCTTAACGTGCCCATATTTGCCCTCAAACACTTCATAATACGCTTGTATTGGGAAGGGTTTGATAGCAATCTCATACCGAGAACTGAGTAGAGAAACGCTTTCTCGTTTTCAATGCCTCCTTCTTTCAATGAGGGACTCCTCGATTAGTGTGCTTTGTGGCTTTGGGAGTTAACTGGAAAATTTCCGCATTCTCGAAAAATTGAACCAATTCTGGCATCTACCGTGAACCCAACTTCTTGGAAGTCAAAACCAACGCTTCTTTTATTATGGTTTGGACCCAATCATGAAGCTTGGGTTTGATTATTTATTTTGGGCTTTAAACTAGGCCCAAAGCACTTGGGACTTCTATTTTTTCATTTTGGTTTCCCTGCTCAAAACTTTTGGGTTTTCAAATTTGAAAGTCCAAGCCCACCAACCCTATTTTTTCTATAAAATAGGGGGTAGGGGGAGAGAGAAAAGGTTGTGAGTTTATTTATTTCTCTCAATTTTCTCTCTTCTCTCTCCTAGAATCCCTTAAGATTTCTCTCTTCTTCGATTTGAAGTGGAAGTTCAAGGGTCGCTTCGCAGCTTCTTTGACTTGGACGCTTCTTGCTTTCGACACCAATTTCTTGCGGACATTACCTCTTCGGGTTCGTCAGTACAAGGTAATAGTTTTTCCTTCGAATTTTTGCATTTTTCTCATTCTTTTTTACAAAGTAAATAACAATGGCGCTCGTCTTCGTCGTCGAGCCCTAATAAGCTCGGATGTTGGGGTTCGAAGAGCCAGCCCAACATTCCAGCAGGTTCTATTGAGACCAGGGCTTTTCGATTCCCCAATTTATCCTTGCGAATTCAATGAATCATTCCCACTCCATACTTCGTCTGCCTTGTGGCAGGATTTTTAATTGCCAGGGTGAAACAAGACAGCCTGGGTTTCCAAGTAGTAAGTAGTAGTAGACAGATAGGACTGGCGAGGACCTCTTCTTCGCTGTTTGACGACGAGACAAATGAATTCATACTTGAATTCTTTGACCTGACAGTTTCTAACGGAGGACGTTCTTGGTTGAACCCTTCCACAAACTGTACGCAGTACTGGTAAGACTCCGCAGTTTCCCTAACCCGAATCTTCAAGGTTCGTGGAGGGATGGATTGTTTGAACTTAACCGCGAACAAGGTGGCTTACAAGCACCATGCTTTGAATAAGAGGCCAAGCCTCGAACTGATAATTCCCAAAGAAGGGGGATTCGCATCGTTTGATGCTCTGAAGGCACCTTCGCCATTTAATAAGGTGTTGGTGGACCTGGTTCTAGGGTGCCTGTTAGCAAATTTTTTCATCACCTTCTTGCTGCCTATCGGGATGGCTTATACAATGACTCCCATTCTTGGGTTCACATTCTGGGATACTTAGCCACCTGCAGGCGAGAGGATTATTCCCCTTCGTTCGAGTCTTCGTGCGAATGCACACTTGAGCAAAGAACAATAATGCCTTTATGGCTGGTATAGTTGGCAACGCGAAGGCTAATGACGCGCCTTTGACACACCAAATAAATTCAACTTCTGGCAAGTACAGACTTTTTTAACCTTCGCGTCCGCCGAGCAGGGTGCGAGCAGGTTCTTAGCGCTTGGACAAGGACCCTAACTTCGGTGAAATCTCACGAATTGGGACCCTTTCTTGAGAATGCAGGAGAAGCAAATTGAAGTACCTCACCTCAAGCCTGTAATCCTTAAGCGTGGGTGCAACTAAGGATCACATTCAAAATTTGGCTCCATATCTATGAGTTTTTGTCAATAGGACTTTCTTATGGCTTCTCGCTAATGGATGCACTAGGGACGATGAGAGGTCGCTCGCTTTTTTAACGTTCGACTCTCTGTATTCGCAATACTATCTTTGTGGCGTTCTCTTCTTTATCGCAGGCTTGCTGCTACGATTCGATTGTCCTGACATCCAAAAGGCAAAATGGCATCGAAGGACCACGATGCACTGGCTGCGGAGCCAAGGTAACCGCAGTCTGAAGGACGAAAAATAAGACCGTGCTTGTAAGTTACCAACACTTAGTTTTTCTTTAAACTTTTAGGGGGGGGCGAGTTGCAAATCACCCAGTGTTTTACCTGGTTTTACTTCGCATTTTCTCTTTATATTTTTTTCCTTTCTTGGCAGTTGCTTGGAGACCTGCGAACGTGCAACCTACAGTGCCTTTACTGGTTTTGCTTCGCAGCTTTCCCTTTCAATTTAGTTTAATTAAGGGGGAGTTGCGACGTCACACTCAGTGTATTATCTTAAAAACCTCGTTCGCTATTCGGTTGTGCCAATCAGCATTAGAGGACAGGTTTCGCATACCAGGATTGTTGCGAAGGTTCGCACATATGTGTTTCCATGGTGGTCATCGTCGCACTTCATGATGTATTTGGCGAATGCAAAATGCAGTGATACCTGAAGGTGTACGTTCGGCAACTCCCTGCGAGTTGTTGGAGGTGCGGCGAACGTATTCTTCAGTGCTTGAATAGTATTTTCCTTCGCAGTTGTTGCTTCTTCCTTGAGCGATTTGGCGAAGAGAAAGTGGTCGTGTACACTGAGTGTACGTTCGCACTCCCTCTTGTCTTTGAAATGGAATTGGTGAACGTACACTCGGTATTTGCTGAGGATTCTCTTCGCCAGGATTTATGTTACGTCTTGATTAATGGTGGAAGGAAACATGTTGTATATGCTGTAGGTGTACCTTCGCACCTTCCCTTGTGTACTTTGCGAATTAATAGGATACCATTTTCTTTTTTATGACTTAACACTTGTTGATTTTCCCCTTGTGTTTTAGGATCTTTCCAAGCCTGTCGACAGTAATCTGAAGATCAAGCGATAGAGGCGGTCGCAGAAAAGAAACCCAACGAAGGAGACTCCTACCAAGTTAGGCTTCGCTGACGTGGTGAGGGTCGATCTGATGACCCTGGCGATGTGGGCGGAGTAGCTTCGGCAACCCCTGTTTCAAAACCAGGCGACTACATGCCTGGTGCGAAGAGGAAGGTGTCTTCGCATGATAATGGTACTTCCTCGATAGCACCGGAAACCGCTTTTCTGTATTTCCCTTTTGGGAGGTCCCTATACAGCAGTATTCCTGGTGAGCATTTAAAATTATGCGAACACCTATGAGGCGATAGGTCTAAGAGTTCCCATGATACTGCCTTCGTTTTTCCAACAGATATCACTTTACTTAGACGATGTTCAGAAACTTGTCGAGCTGACCTGACCTTTCGTCTAATAATAATCTTTGGCAGAATTTGTGGACATCTGGAAGGTAATAGACGACGAAGCTGTAGTTTATCGTGCAACAACCGAATTCCAACAGACTA
>SNQN01004464.1:0-51690 GCA_008642245.1 Bassia scoparia
CCGAGTTTTTCAAATTGTAGTGGGAAATTCAATGTAGACCCATTGCTCTATTATGTCCCTGTGGAGTGCGAAAATATGATGTTCGGGTTCGATTGGTTCACAATTTTGGTGTTGACACCTACAAAATCGAGAACAAACAACCGTATTTGGAAAATGATTTCGTGGACAGTGAGGTAAATATTTTAACTTACATTTTATGATGAATTTTATTTTAATATTGATTCACTATAAACTTTGTGATACTTTCTTATTGCCCCTTAACAGGGTGATGGCATACAATGCACTATATTCTCCCCAAATATTGATAGGTTCCTTGGGAGATTTCAAACAGGCTACATTTATGAGCTCCAATCTATCTCTATTGTGCCAGCTGATCTCCATAATGACATTGTTTGTGATTCCAAACAAATGTTGCTTACAGATAAAACTTATGTCATTCGTGAAGATAAGGATGACATAGCATTGCCATATTTTTATTATCAGAGAGTACCCTTATCTCAAATTGGACTTCACGTCAATTGCAATGATAGATTAATCAATAATTTCGCAATGTATTCTTCCAACAATTTAAACATTTTATCTTCAAAACCCAAAGTTTTAGTAACGATGTATGTTTCACAGATGTAGTCGGAATAATCCTAGAGGTATCACCAATTCAACCTATTGGAAACAGTTCAGTCAAAAGAGATATCATAATCATGGATAACACGTAAGTGTAAAAATTTTTCAATAAGTGACAATAAAAATATTAAGTTAATTGATGCAATGCAATTACTTACAATTATTATTGTTTTCAGGTGGATCATTACCAAATTGAGTCTTTGGAATCAGTATGTTCATGTCTTTGGAGACGAAACTACTCATTATGGTGAGAAATGTCCAATTATTATTGCATGCGGACTTCATGTGAAAACATTTCATGGTAAACCATAAATTCTTTTCCTAAACTTAATTATATTTTTTATAATTCAGCAATAATAATCATTACAATTAATTATGCGAACAGGGCTATATCTTACAACAAGCTACTACTGTAGACTGTACGTAAATCCAAGTGACGAATGTATTGCTTTCCTATCAAAGTGGTATGCAAATTTCAGTAAACTTTAGTAGATGTTAATGAATACTAAAAACCATGCATTAACAACTTTATTATAAGTTTTTTTTAAACATGTTAGTTACCAACATGACTTATGCGTAGGTATGACTTAGAGAAACTAGCACAAAAACGTGTTGCCGCTTTCCGCTCATCTCSACTGCGTATGGAATCATCGATTGCAGTGTACAATGCAATACGATCTCAAATCTCTAGATTATCTACCATAAAAAACGTAAAAAAATACCCTCAGATATTTTCAATATATAAACTTCAATACAACTAACAATTCAAAAATTATGATACAACAAAATGATTATTCTTTTTCTTCGTGTGCATATTTGATTTTCCAAAATAGGTTCAATATTGTCGTTTGGTTGCTAATGTGATGCGCATCGAGACACCGATAGATGAGATCATATATGATGCATGCTGTCATTGTTTGAGAAAGGTTGTCATTAATCACACATCGCGTGACTGTGTAAAATGSAATTTWAAAAATGTGAATACTACTCCCAGGTATTAGCTATTTGACATTACTTGAATTCGTTAGAGATAATTATTGACATTGCTAACAAAAACATCCACCGTTCATAGATTCATGCTTCGATTCATTATTGCTGACAAGAGTGGTGAGTTGGGAGTAACTTTAATGCATGACCTTGCTCAACACATGTTGAGATGTACGACGAATGAAATCACTACTATGCTCCAACAGGTGTGTCATTTGTATTTAGTTATTAATCAACTTTTATTGATTACATACATATTTGTAGTTTAACTAATCTAATTAGCTTCATCCATAATTTGCAGTCTAATGGAAAGGAGAAAGTTTTCAACAGAATAATGAAGGTTTTCGGGTTGAAATCATATTGTTGGTTTCTAAAACCACCCAAAATGGCCTTGGATGCGCACTACTTTCACACAATTGAGTATATATTTGAAGTCGATTGGTGTGATGAGTGCATGTCGCTTTTTAAGAAGATCACATAAAGTTATTGATTTTTTGGTTTCACGATTTTGCACATTGTCTACTAAAATGGTTTTTTTCCATCTTTGTAAGCACATTTTTTTTGTAATAAACAACAAAAATATAAGTGCATAAAGCTTTCTGACGTGCACAAGGCCGAAATTTCTATAATACTTATATGTATGCCAGAAAACCGCACGCATCGCGTGCATAAAAGGCTAGTAGTCATAATGAGTACATAGTTTATTAAAATTATATTTATATATTTTTTACGAATAGATAATTAAAGATATTTGACAAATAAATTAAATTATACATTGGCAGACGTGTAAAGTAGAAGTGACAAGAATTTAGTATAACAAATGAAGTACTCCGCGTATGTAAAATCACGTACGCATCACATGCAAAGAATACCAGTGTGATAGAAAGAAGAACATCATCCTTTTCCCTTCCTTTTTACTCCCTCCTTTTCATAATATTGTACTAGTTTTTATTATATATGCACACAATGCGTGCTTGTATAAATGAAAATTGTACCTCGTATTTCATCAAAAATGATTATATGGTATGTATCATAATAAAAGGTTTATAGCTTATTAGCAATACAATTTATCCGAATTGTAATTATTTTGTAAATAATTATGTCTTTAAAATTGAAATTAAAAAAAAAACCATTTATGTTTTAATATAATTTGAAATAATGTTCATTGTTTAATGTTTTTGACTAATTAACTCACATAATAAATGCAATTGTTATATTTAATCACATAATCAGTAAAGGGATAATTTAGCTAGGCACATCAATTAATAATTTTTAAATTTCATTAAGGGTATAAAAATCTTTTAAAAGGGGACATCGTCTTCCTCCCCCCTTCCCTTATATAATAGCGATATGTTTGAACAATTGACATTTGCAATGCATGATTCATTATATCGATTGTACATGCATGATAGTACTGAATGAGAAGTAAAAAATTGTGCGCGCAACTTATAAATATCAGTAATCGCGGAAAACAGAAAATATTATGATTTGATGGGAGTATAATAAATAATAGATAATCTCTATTATATAAGGGAAGGGGGAGGAAGATTGTGTCTCCCTATTAAAATTCTGTAATATTCTTAATGATTTAATGTGCTTAATAGACTTTAATACCCTTATAATAAAAAAGTTGTGAATTGATGTGATTTTATTCAATTGAAATTAGAACATACATTATAATGTGACTTAATTAGTGAACAATTCAATTCAATGAACAATATTTAATTGAATTAATACATTATGAAATATATATAGTTTGAATTCAAGAAATAGTTAATTACAAATTAATTATAATTAAGATAAATTGTATTTTAAATTAGCTATATATATAAATTAATAATGTCAATTTATTAAAATATTTTATTTAAATATGTACTGTATAATCATTTTAACAAATTGCAATATTCATAAGTTTAAGCAYGCATCGCGTGCTCATAAAAACTAGTATCAAGGATTGAAGGGCTATGCCCATGTGATATTAAGATAGTTTATATCTCTATTATATAAGYCAAGGGAGGAGCAATGGTGTCCCCCTTGGAATAGACTATTATGCCCTTTATTTAAAAAATTACTTATTTAAAATGGTTTTATTAACTCCTTTCTAAATTACAATTATATATGCGTTACAACTAAAGAAGGAACTTCAACATTATTATTGTCAAAGAAAAATAACCAACAATTATGTGAGAAAGGGGAAATTAATTTATGCTTAATTAAGAAAGTGACATAATTTATAGTAAAGCAATTTTCAAACAATTATAATGAAAAACTTACATACGGGTTACTTAGTATTTTCTTTGTATCTAAACACTCAATTAAACTAACAATTATATTGTAAATTTTTTTGACTTAAATTTCATCATTTTCATTTATTATATTAATTAAGTTAATGTATATTGTCAACTTCTCCTTCCTCTCTTTTTTGCATGTGTGTTAGTACATTTCATATTTGTCAATGTACATTTTATATCATTAATATTTATAATTGTATATTAGTAAAAATTATAACGATTATCACCATTACATAAGTGAAGGGGGAACAATGGTGTCCCCCTTCAAAATTACTTATAACTATCTTTTGTCACAAACAAAATTACTCTATTTTACTTCATACGTAGTACATTTCAAAAAACTTGCCACACATTAAAATCATATTACAACTACCTCAATTACATTTCAAAAAACATGCCACACATAAAAAATCTATCACAATAAATTCATATTATAATTACATCCATTACATAAATTTTAATTTGTTTGACCAACAAAATTTAAAATACTAAGGAAGTTACCATTAATTAAAAGGTCATACTGAAATATATCGATCTCTCAAAATTAATACAAAATATATGTTTACAAAAAATTCAAAATTAGTTTAATCAATGTCGTAAAACGATGAAAATTTGTCAACAATTTTGAAAAATAAATAAATTATATCATTAATTTATCAATCAATCACAATAATTGAGATGAAATTGCCAAAATTACAAATAAGGACCATTTAATCATTGCTAATTGACAATAATTTTTTTTATGGTACTATATTATTGACAAACTTTATTGTATAAATACAATTCTCTTCCCATCTAAAAACATTCTATGACATTCTTTCAAAATTATTATGCATACATGTCTAATTTTTTCCACTACTCAATGTGTATTAAATTAATTCATAGTAGTTTACAAATTATGCTATATAAACATGATTCCCCCCATAACGTAAAAACTGTTTTTTTTTTAAATAATGCAAGCACGCATCCTGTGCATCAAATACTAGTAGTTTTATATGAGAATATATATATTACCACATAACTATTTAAATTTGATATTATTGAATATTCGGGTTCAATACATTTCAAGAAACTCTAAACTCTAATGAGTTATTCACTTATATCTTCACATCTCCTTATCACTTCATTTTCTCTTGCTTTTTTTTTAATAACAATTATGTATTATTTAAAATGGGATATGTTAAATATAGCCCTTAGGATTACATATAAATTAATAATACTTAAAATGAAAATAATTTTTAAATTCAAGGTAAAATAATGCACTAATCAATGCAAAATAAATTTAGGTGCGCCACCATGTGTCACCTTCCCACACAAAATGATCGACATGGCACCATTTACAATCTTCCGCGACATGCATGTATAGTTATCTATGTGATAGATCAACTATGAACCATTAGCATATATGTAACAATCTTCCGCGACATGGCACCATTCACAAAACCGACATTATCTATGTGATAGATCAACTATGAACCATTAGCATATATGTGAAATCTTTACTCATCAAAGGAAATTTAATTACATATAAGGTCTCATGGAAGTAAAAATTGCATAAGTATTAGGGCAATAACGTAGTATCTTCGTTTTCAATTCCGTTATAATAACGCTTGTTTCATTTTAATTTACAAATGATAGATGCTGACGACGGTGGTGGTGGTAAAATACTAACAACCTTTTTCAATAAGAATGACGCGCCACTGACTGAAGCCAACTTCACGGTGCTTATGAAGTTGATTGGATCGAAAGAGACGAGAACCCGACCAGGGTTGGATTTAGTATTTGTTCCGGCCCACCTGAAACTGGGCCAGGCCCAATGAATAATTACGAAAAGGCCATTATAAATTGAGTTGACTAATCAACAGGAAGTACCTTCTTAAGGAAGCCTAATAGAATTCAGTTAGAAGATATTCCAGATTCTTCTAACCCTAGGCGAAATTACGATCATACCCTCACGTTGCCTATAAATAGGACTGAGGACCACATGATCAGGGGACCAACTTCTGAGACTTTCAACACCAATACACTTTCTCTCTCAAAATACTTTCTCTCTCTTGCTTTTCTCTCTCCTCCTTTTGCTGACTTAAGGATCGGAGGTGGTCCCCAGGGTGCAAACCCTTGGGCCCTCTGACTGCTTTTCTCTCTCTTCAGGATACCTGACGCACATCTCTGACGAGTTTTCCAGCGAATTTCCCAACGAAATATTCAAGAATTCACAAGCGCGATTTGGATTCCCGATTTTTAGATTCTAGGTTTTCAATACCTTGAACAATTGGCGCCGTCTGTGGGGATTAGATCAAGAAGTCAGTGATGGCACGCGTAACAAGAACTCGCAGGAACACAGATGCTGAGTCACCAGCAGCGTTAGAAACGAATGTTAGAAATTCTGCATATGTTTAGTCTCAACATTAAGAAGCAGTACAACCGCCAGAATTGGTGACGAGGAGAGATCTTAATGACCTGTCAGCGAAATTTGATCATCAATTTTTGGCACTTATCAGAGCATTAGATGCTCATTTCGCTGACCTAGAACGAGTCATTCCAGGAGTGCCTCAAGAAAATCCAAGGCCAGCGCCAGTTCAAGAACAAGCGCCTCCAGTCCGTGCAGAACCGGTGAATAATGGACACGGGGAGCCCATGGCGGATGGGAGACAGATTGTTCGGAGCCTTCGCGGTCCGTTCAATTTTGCCAGCAGATCTCGGGAATCTGCACGACACCACCTCCGAGTCCTAGGGCGACCAGCAGAGTTCGTTCAAGAGTTACAGTACCGCAGCGTTCATCGCCGATTCCTGGATTCAGGCATGACGGACCAGAGGTGGCGCCTAGGAGTAGGGCGACCACGACTGTAATTCGCGATGCGCGGGAGATAATCAACAACCGGAGGCGAGAGTGGGGAGACCAGCAGAGTTCATTCACCAAGGCGATCACCAACTCGGCGGTCACCCGCTCGACGATCATCCAGCCGCAGATCCCCCACTCGTCATTCTCACACCAGAAGACATACGACTCGGCGATCGCCAACTCGAAGAACTTCGCACCGGGCTAGGAGGCACAGGCGATCACGTGAAGAGAGTTCTAACGAAGAGGAATCGGAGACCGTGGCTGAAAGTCTTCCCCGAGGGATTCTTACTTCTCGGACACCTCTCAGCAGAGAGATTCTTAATACCGTTGACAAAAGGAAGGTCAAAATTCCAACGTTGGACCCGTTTGATGGAACAACTGATCCGGATGACCATATGGCCGCCTACAAGGCGCAGATGGGCGTCCAGACGGAATGTGAAGCTTCTCGGTGTAAATTTTTCCCAACTACCTTAAAAGGAATGGCGCTTACCTGGTTTAGCGAACTCCTTTCGGGATCGATTATAAATTTTACAGTGTTGGAGGCCCTATTTCGACAGCAGTTTATAGCAGCAAAACGCCATGAGGTTACAACTGTAGCCTTGATGAGTTGCAAACAAGAACCAGGTGAAAGCTTGAAAGATTACATAAAACGATTCAATGCAGAATCCTTGAAGATTTCAAATTTRGAAGAYGCYGTAGCTTTTGCGTCCTTGYTGACTGGGCTACGTCCAGGGCGTTTTAAGCAGGATCTAATGATCCAAGATGTGAGGAAGTACTCAACTGCCATGGAAATGGCGCAGAGGTACATTCGTGCCTCAGAAGCAAATCAAAGTGACCCTCCCAATAAGAAAAAGGTTGAAGATAAGAGAGACCGCTCTAAAGGCGATCAGCGTAACAGAGATCGACGTGATGACAATCCAGGGGGCGACAAGAAGAGAAAGTGGCGAGACGATGGCGTCGATCCCCGGTACAATGTAAACATAAGAGAAATTTTTCTCGACATTAAAGAGAGCAATATGCTCCCAAAGCACCGACCTATTCAAACATCTGAAAATCGAAGGAACAAGAATTTGTGGTGTGAGTACCATAGGGATTGTGGCCATACTACTCGAAATTGCAACGAGTTGAAGCGGGCCTTGGATAAATTGGCTGATGAAGGAAAGCTCATCAAATATGTTAATAAAGTGAATGCCAAGAAGAAAAAGCCAGCTAATAGCGATGATACTGATGTTATGGTAGGGGTAATTGTTGGCGGATTGGCGTCAGGCGGCCCCAGCAATAGAGGAAGAAAGCAACACTTGTATGAACTAAGGCATCAGGTTGTGGACACAGCAAAATCCTCTCCATCGCCTTGTCCAACCATGGTTTTCGACAACAAGTCCTCCAACCTAGTTAGTTTACCACATGATGATCCGTTGGTCATTGAATTAAAGGTTGCGAATGCGAGGGTACGACGAGTACTCGTTGATTTGGGAAGTTCCACAGACATTATCACATATGAGTGCCTAAAGCAGTTGAAATGTGGCGATGAGAAGCTCGAGCCTTTGTCCCAATTATTGGTAGGCTTTGGCGGGCAGAATGTGTATTCCAAGGGCACAATTCGCCTACCAGTACGACTGGGCGAGAAGGGACATGGGCGCTCATTGATGATTAAATTCATCGTAGTCGATATACCCCTGCCATACAATGTTATCATTGGGCGCCCCTTACTCAATCAATTAAAGGCGGCGATCTCAACATACCAGCTGTTGCTGCAGTTTGAAACAAATAATGGAGGAGTGGGAAAGCTATACGGCGATCAGAATTCCGCAAGAGAATGCTACGTTAACAGCCTGCGGGTGGTAACAACATCAAATCCCCTATCCAGTAGCAGGAAGCGAAAAGAAAGTGAACGTGATTCTACGGCGGCCCCGATGGATGTATACATTGGTGAAAACCCAAAGCATTATTCCCGCCCAAGACTTGTCGATAGCCATGAAGAAGTAATGATTGACGAAGACCCGGCCCATACAGTACGAGTGGGGGCAAATTTGGAGAAGGAACTAAAAGCCAGATCGTTGGCGTTTTGCAAGAATACAGAGACGTGTTTGCTTTCTCGGCGAATGAAATGCCAGGTATTTCTCCAGAGATAATGCAGCACAAGCTAGGAATTAAGGAGGGTTACAAGCCGGTTAAGCAAAAATTGCGGCATCAAGGGCGATAGCGATGTCAGGCGGCATTTGCAGAAGTAAAGAAGCTGCTTGAAGCAGGGTTCATTCAAGAATGCCAATATACCGAATGGCTGGCTAACGTCGTGTTGGTCAAGAAGCCAAATGGTACGTGGCGCATGTGTGTGGATTTTATAGACCTTAACAAGGCCTGTCCCAAGGACGATTATCCACTTCCCAAAATTAATAAGCTTGTTGATTCTACTGCAGGGCATGCCCTCTTTAGTTTCATGGACGCCAACGCTGGTTATCACCAGATCCCCATGTCTGAGGCGGATCAAGCACACACTGCCTTCATTTCCAATCAAGGAGTGTATTGCTACAAGGTGATGCCCTTCGGTCTTAAAAACGCCGGGGCTACTTACTAGAAGTTGGTTAATAAAATATTCGACGGTCAGATTAGCCGGAATATTGAAGTATATGTAGATGACATGATTGTCAAAGTAAATTTGAGACTGACCATGTTACTGATCTCAGGGAAACATTTGAATCATTGAGAAAGTACAACATGCGGCTCAATCCCCAGAAATGTGTTTTTTGCGTTCGAGGTGGAAAACGCCTTGGATTTCTTGTGGATGAGAGAGGCATTGAGGCGAATCCAGATAAAGTATAGGCAGTACTAGACATGCAATCTCCCAGGAACGTTAAAGAGGTACAACGATTGACGGGGTGAATGGCGGCTTTGGGGCGATTCCTGTCTAAATCAGCTGACAAGAGCTTAGCCTTCTTTCAAACCTTGAAGAGATCCACATTCAGGTGGGATGAAGAGGCGGAAACAGCCTTCCAGCAACTAAAGAAACACCTGGCGGAGATTCCAAAATTGGTATCGCCCTTACCAAAGGAGCCTTTGTTTATATATTTAGGGGTATCAGAATACGCCTTAAGTGCAGTGTTAGTCGCGGAAAGAAGCAAAACTCAATTCCCAGTCTATTTTGTTAGTCATGCATATAGAGGGGCGGAGTCAAGGTATTCGATGATAGAAAAAATTGTGTATGCATTGGTAGTGACGAGCAAGAAGCTAAAACCTTACTTTCACGCCCACCCCATCACGGTTCTTACTTGCCAACCAATCCGCAAAGTCATCGAGGGGCGAAATCATTTAACCAGGATGAATGAATGGGCCAATGAGTTGGCCGATTATGGCCTTCAGTATGAACCTCGAAGGGCGATCAAGGCTCAGGCGTTGGCTGACTTGATTACGGAGTGCACTAACCGCCCATCTATGAGTACAGAGAATCCATGGGAATTGTTCGTGGATGGTTCTTCAACAACAGGTGGAAGTGGGGCTGGAATATTAATCAAAACAGATTTGGGAGATCGGCTAGAATATGCAATGAGATTTGGTTTTACCGCCTCTACAATGAAGCGAAATACGAGGCTTTGTTATTTGGATTGCAACTGTGCTTGGCTGCAAGGGCTAAAGGTGTCGCAGTTAAGTCTGATTTGCAGTTAGTTGTTAGCCAAGTGATGGGCGAGTTTGAGGCTAAAGAAGATGCAATGAAGATGTACCTGGGTAAAGTGGAAGCTCTTAGGGCTAAATTTGAAGACTTCGAAATCAAACACATACCTAGGTCTGAAAATCAACAGGCTGATGCTTTGTCCCGACTAGCAAGTTCGGTGGAAATTGAAAGCCCTCGTACAATCACTTGGGAAGTGTTGAAGGAGCCAAGTATCAATGAGACAATGGCGGTACTTGATAGGGGCGAAACATGGATGAGCCAGATTGTTCAGTACTTGGAAAAAGGAGAGTTACCCTAAGATGAAAAACAATCCGAAAGAGTAACAAAACAATCCAAGTGGTTTTTATGGCATGATGGCAAGCTTTACAAGAAATCTTACACTCACCCCTTATTGAGGTGTATTACCCCTGATGAAGGCGATTATGTGCTAAGGGAAATCCATCAGGGGGCTTGTTGTAGCCACCAGGGTTTTCGAACCTTGGCAGGAAAGGCGTTACGGTCTGGCTATTACTGGTCAACATTAAAGAGTGATGCCCAGGAGTTGGTGAAAACCTGTGAAAAATGTCAGATAAACGCCGACATACCACACCTCCCCGCCACAGGTCTTTCTGCCATCATGCCGACACTACCGTTTGACAAATGGGGAATGGATTTGTTGGGACCTTTTCTACCAGCCACAGGCCAAAGGAAGTTTCTCCTTGTCGCCATTGATTACTTCACTAAATGGATAGAAGCTGAGCCTTTGGCAACTATATATGAGAAGCAGATTCAGCAATTCATCTGGCGTAATATAATCACTCGTTTTGGAATCCCAAGGGCGCTCATTGCTGACAATGGGCGACAATTTGAAAGTGACTCCACTCGGCGGTATTGCGAACAATTTGGCATCAAAGCTTAGTTTACTGCTGTTTGTTGCCCACAAACTAACGGACAAGCAGAAGCAGCGAATAAGGTGATCCTTAGGGGCATAAAAACTAAGCTTGAAGGGGCTAAAGGGTCATGGGTTGATGAGCTACTTGGAGTCCTGTGGTCCGCCAGGACCACTACCAAAGAATCAACAGGACACACCCCATTTGCCTTAGTTTATGGGAGTGAGGCGGTTCTTCCTATTGAAGTTAGCATACCATCGCCCAGGGTCACCTATTATGAGCATGGGGCTAATGAAGAGTCCAGGAAAGCTGACTTGGACTTATTGCCAGAAGTCCGTGGCGACGCTCTGTTGCAGTCCATCAGTTATAAGCAAAAGATTACACGATAGTTCAACAATCGAGTTCGCCCACGCCAATTCTCCAGTGGCGATTGGGTCCTCCGTAAAGTGGAAAGTACGGGCAAAGATCTGCGCATGGGAAAGTTGACTCCTAATTGGGAAGGGCCGTATAAAATTACTGAAGTTATCAGACCAGGTACTTTTCGTCTAGAGGATGCTGCTGGAAACGCCCTGCTTAGGCCTTGGAATGCGGACAATTTGCGTCGCTATTATATTTGATTACATCAACGCTGGGGCATGTAAGCCATGTAAGGCGTATGTCTTTGTACATAAATAACATTGATGTAACCAAATTTCATATGAATAAAGTTAATATCATATGACTTGGTTACAAGATAATGCCTCCCTTTGATATAGACTTTTAATAATTTTGTCTTGCTTATGATTGAAGCGTTTTTATTTTGATGCACTTATCGGACCGCCCAATTTATTGGGGGTTTATTTCACTTGTTATTCGCCCATGCAAGCATATGCAACAGGCTTGATCTAGGTGATGCTACACATTTCGGACCACCCAATTTAATTGGAGTTTGATTGATAATTATAACCGCCCATTCGATTAGTTGAGGTTAAAAGTTAATTTTGCTATGATTCTCGGAGCGCCGGGTTTTTGGCATGTTTGATGTTTGTTCGAATTCGCCCAAGGAATTGGGATTGGTTTCATAAGCTTTGGGGTTATTCTCACTTAGCTTTTTATCGCCTAAGCTTGTTACTTAGCGTCAAACAAAGATTATAATTGCAGAAGTAAATAAACGGCGAAAATACTCAATGGCGAAAGTGACATTTTTCATTAAAAGAAAGAGGTACATGAAAGCAGTTTATAAATTACAAGGATTCATAAATTACAAAGAAAGAGAAGCGAATACAGAGGAATACAGATAATAGCAAAAAAGAGCTGAGCAAACTAAGGCTGTTTGGCGTCAGAGGCATTGGGCTTCTTGGCGTTGGAGTTTGGCAAGTTTGGCCTCTTCCCGCCTTTGCTGGCAGAACCAAAGCCAGATTTCTTTGGCGTAGGAGCAATGGGATCCCTGATGTTGACTATCGGAGCCTTAGGATTGGTCTTTGGCTTTTTAGGTCCGGTTGGTGCAGCATCAGAGACCGCCCCACCTGAAGACCTTTTCAAGTTGATTCTCAGGCCCGAAGAAGCCGTACGTACTTGTAGGACGTGGGCCACGCCCTCGCGTATAGCGGGCGCACGGCTTGGTACTACATCGAGGTGCTTTGCGTGGGCTTGAGCCACGGAACCCGCACGTGAGTGCGTTGGGTAGTGTTGTCGAGTAAGGGGAGTCGCCACCGTGCCTATAAAGGTTATTCACGGACGCCCAACGTTGGTGCCAAATTAATGGCCCCATGTTCTGATCCAGTAACCAGTTCGTGGGTTCGGGGACATGGTACGAATCAGATCTGTAACCCAATTCGCCCGCATGTAGCGGCCTCTACTCGGTCTCATTGCAATTCCATTCATCACGATTATTGAATGCACATAACTTACGTTTTTAGCACCTTAGAAGCGTACTAACCTAAAAATACTCTGAAAGTGTGTTTCTATTATGCACAAGAGACTACCTAACTAGAAATTGTGACCACTTTGCATTAATCAAGTTACGGTGCCTAAAAATTGGTTGTCCATAGTTAATCTGATTTTAAAGTGATTCACATAATTTCCGGTCTTTGTTTAGCAAATATATACAAATGATACAACAATGACAATGCGAAGTATATGAACTTCAAAACATATATACAAACCAATCTTACCCTAGATCTGCAAACAAAAAGGTTAGTTCGTAATAAAAAACGAGCGAAACGAATCTTCCGCCTTGAATCGCTATATAAAGACAAACAAACAAATGTTAGTTTAATAATAAAAAACGAGCGAAATGAATCTTCCGCCTTGAATCGCTATACAAGGATAAGAAATCGTTAGTATGACAAGTGATAATAATAATGAAAATGAATAAAAAATAATGAAAACAATGAAAACGTTAAAAACGTTAATGACAATCCTCATATTTACATGGAACAATTGAATAGTGAGTTTCTACATGTTGTTAATTAGATCGAAACTCGTAATAGTTATTAATTAGATTGAAAAAGGAGTATGTTTAATGGCTAGTAATCTCAGAATAAACCTTGTTATTGCTTGTTGAATCAAAACAGAATCGATGCTTTGAATCATGACGAATGTGTTTAGAGTGTTTGAGAGAGTGAGAGAGAGAATACGCAAGTTAGGACAGAGAGAGAGAGAGAATAGACGTGTGTATTGAAAAACGTGTGTGTTCGGAATGAGCAAGACAGGCAGTATTTATAGCACGAGGGAAAAACGAGGGAAAAACCCTGGCGTTAACGCAAGAGAGCTGCATATATACGCAGGTGGCCTGCGTATATACGCAGGTCTGCGTATATACGTAGGTGACCTGCGTATATACGCAGAGGGGCTGCGTATATATTTTTTTCCAAAACTCGAAATATTTTGATTTCCTCAGATTTTATTTGTGATTTGCCTTGATTCGACGCACCTAGACACCCTTGCTCTCCAAGCAAGGAATTCTAGAGTGTTCTAGAAGGTTCCACGTATTTCCGGAGTTTTTTTTGTGTATTTTGTATTTTTTTGTATTTTCTGCGTATAAAAACTTATAAAATATCATAAGTAAAAACTGTAGGAAAAATCAGAAAAATAATCTAAAAATACTGGTGAGCTCAGAAAAATGTGAAGAGTGTGATGAAAAGTGGAAATTATGGAGATCACCAATATAAATTATTCTAAAAAATCCTAAAAATAGAAAAGAAAACCTAAAAAAGAAAATAATTAAAATAAATAAAAGAAAATGTTTTTGCCCCTTTTTTTTGTCCTTTGCTCAATAGTTCCGAGTATGACCCCACGTATTTTTAACTTTTGTGAGTTCAAAGCATCTTTTCTAAGTCGAAACAATCGCGAGACGAGGTATGTTTCATCACTGATTACTCTTTTGGGGAGACATTGTTAGGTGTCTACAGTACTCCACCCGAGGCGGCCTGATCCTTTGAACCATCAAAGGCTTGAGGCTGAGAGGCGCCGCTGATGGTTTTCTCCAGCTCAGCAGCGGCGTTGGCAACTGCCTCCTTGTTTTGGCGAATAGCAACATTTTCAGCATCTTTTTTCGTTCTCTCTGCTCTTGCCGCCTCCGTCCTCTCCTTGCTCTGGCGGGCGATTTGAGCCTGCCTCTCCAATTGCCTGGCCTTTTCCTTTGCCAGGATTTCACCCAGGGCGCCCTGGATTTCTTCCTTTTTGCCAGGTACCACCATGTCAGCAGCGGCGAGAACCTTGATTTTGGTTTGTTCAGAGATCTTCTGGGACATGCTGTAAACAACATCATCCCGCCACTTCTTCCCCTCAGGGCTCTCTTGCCACTGAAGGATGGCAACCTTGGTGTTTTGGGCCTGTGTGGCCTCAGCAGCCTTCAAACCTGCCAGTTCCTGGCGAACAGTGGCTAGGTTACCCTCAGCAGTCTTCTTTGCCGCCTCAGCCTCTTTCAGGGCATCTTCGGCGGATTTTTCCCTCTCCTCCATTGATTGCAGGGCGGTGGCATGCTCCGTCTTTAGGTTATTGATCTGCAAAGTCAGATCTTCAACCTTCTTTTTGGATTTCGCCAGCTCAGCGCCTGACGATTCCTCCTGGAGCAGTGCCTAGGCATACGCCTCAAACTTCCCGTGAAGCCTGGCAGACAGCTGTAAAGGCGAAAAGGAGTTAGTTAAAAAGCTATTAATATATAAGTAGAAAGGGAAAATGAACCACAAACGCCTACCTCAAACCAGGCTTCCCTCGATGGGAAGAAGGTGTTTTTTCCCTCCTTCTTGATCACTTCTGCATCCACCTCGATCGAATGCATTTCGGCAACGGYGGTGCAAGCCCGGGTAAGCTTGACCTCCGTTGGGAGATCGGTGAAGGGAACCCCAGCATACTCATCTTCGCCGAGGGGTTCATGGTCGTTGTTCTCCTCGGCGTTTTGGACGGTTTCTTCACCATCCTGGACCCCCTCAAAGATCTCCTCATCCTCCTGAAAGAGGTGCTCGCCGTCATCCTCAACCCACGTTTGGTCCTTCATCGGATTATATCCGGCAAAGGGGGTTTGAGTTGGCTCATTGACCCCAAAGGCGTCATTGAGATGGGCGGGGTCAGCCTCATCACCAGCCTCAACGCCCTCGACGTTGTCCGCCGCACTTTCATTCAGGCAGTCTTTCTTTTTGCTCCTTTTCTGAAAGAAAAATAGCTAAGTGTTAGATGGGGCGAAGACAAAAGTATTTAAAAGAAAAGTAAGAGAACTTACTGAAGGAGGAGGAGGAATTGGAAGGGTCTCTTCTTCGAGACAGGCCTCCATCATCATCCGAGCCATGTCTGTCTCATCTGATAGAATCTCCATTTCAGGGGTGAATCTCGCCCTGGACAAAGCTGTAATAAGAAATAAAAGTTAGAAACAAGAATATTCTGAAGGCGACTATAAAAAAGGGTTAGACTCATACCCCTAGTGTACGCCTGGCTAAGACCCACATAAGACAAAAAAATTCCCTTGTTAGTGTTTTTACTTGGGGAACCCACCGACAAGGGAACCAACAGTCCTCGCCCCCAGCATCTACAATTTTTGTACAACAGTACAAGGCCATTACAGCCTCTTCCTTGGACATCTGAGGGACATCTTTATTTAGGAGAAAGTTGGGGAGGCGGATATTGGGCTTTGTTGGGATATTCCACTCTTCGCCRTGGTAGATAAACACAAACTTGCCCCTGAAACCCTTGTGGTTGGAGACAGTCTTCTGAAGAACCTTATAATGATTTTTGGTCCGGAATCCATACCAACCAGGCCCGAAATCCTTTTACGATTCAACCAAGTAAAACGTGTTCCTCCAAAGGGTAAGGGAGGGCGCAACCTTGAGAATATCGCACAAGGCGATGAAGGATAAGATTTGGGATATACTGTTGGGCATTCACATCGCAAGGGTAACTCTATACTCATTTAACAACTCTACAATAAAAGGGTGGAGAGGAAATCGAATGCCTAACTCTAAGTGTAACATATATACAGCTATACAACCAAGGGAAGGGTTCATTACCGCCCTTTTAGTCCTTGGAATTTGGATGGTGTATTCGTTGGGGAGGCGATAACCAAAGGTTAATTGTCGCCTATGCTCTTCCTGACCTAACCAATTCCTAAAATGATTGACTAGGTTATAACCTGCAGCCCCCAGAACGTTGGAAGTGGACGCTTCTGTCCTGGGCGACTCGGCGTCAGACTCAGGATCGTCATAGGTAACTCTCACCATCTTGATAACGGCTCCTGAGGTGATAAAAGGTTTATATTGGTTAGTACAAATGCCGTCTTTTGGCGGTAAGCTATCCATTGTTATCCTACCATTTATGGGTTCTATAAGGTGTTCCTCTTCTTCAACCCCGGCGATCAGACTGTCAATGGTATTATGGCCACTAGTCGTGGGGCTTATAGGAACGGCGGTTGGAGTAGCATTGACATTATTAGGGTTGTAAATTATTTTAACATACGGATCCTTATAAGTATGGCTACACCTAGCCGCCCACTTTCGGTTATGGAAGGAATCATCTTCTACTTTGTATTCTATGTTGGAAAAGGTTAGGCGGGCTAAGATTTCAGGGTCTACTTTAGACATTATTAAATAAGGGGGTTCAGGGTACTGTACCTTAAAAGAAGAAGTTTTGAACGAGTTCACGGACCGCCAAGTTTTGTGAATAACCACTTTCTTGCTCTCAACGCCTTCCTTTGATAGCGCCTTTGGAAATCACTTGGAGTGTGAAAGATGAAGATGAAATTGAGATTTTTGATGAAGCAAATGAGGATTTTGTGGATTTTCTCTCTCTAGAAGGGTTGAATGAATGGAAAATGAAGTAAGGAATGCTCTGCTTATATAAAGGAAATGACTGTTATTGTTGGGCTTTGGTATTAAAGGCCCAATAAAAAGTATAATCCAAAGGGTTTATTACGGAATACATACCGTTACTATACTAATTATTGTATCAATACAGTATATACTTTACCAAACGTATTTGGTATCAATGGAGTATTAAGTTCTGGCTTGTAACCGAAAGCAGATCATGACATTAATCCAGTGGATTAATATGCCTTCCAAGTCAGGATGAATGTCCACGACTTAGGCAATTCTAGGAGAACTTTGTGATTTCCCCTAAACGCCTTGGGGCTAAGTCCAAGGATTTTTGTTCCAATTCTTGGACCGCCCCTTTTCTTGGGGATAAGAAATTTCCCCTAAACGCCTTGGGGCTAAGTCCAAGGATTTTTGGTCCAATTCTTGGACCGCCCATTTTCTTGGGGATAGGAAATTTCCCCTAAACGCCTTGGGGCTAAGTCCAAGGATTTTTGGTCCAATTCTYGGAYCGCCCMTTTTCTTGGGGATAAGAAATTTCCCCTAAACGCCTTGGGKCTAAGTCCAAGGATTTTTGGTCCAATTCTCGGACCGCCCATTTTCTTGGGGATAGGAAATTTCTCCTAAACGCCTTGGGGCTAAGTCCAAGGATTTTTGGTCCAATTCTCGAACCGCCATGTTTTTCAAACATGGACTTTTAGCTCCTAAACGCCATGGGCTATAATCGCCCATGGGTTCACTTTGGTCCAATTCTTGGACCGCCATGTTTTCAAACATGGACTTTTAGCTCCTGAACGCCATGGGCTGAAATCGCCCATGGGTTCAGTGAATAAGTTTTTAAGCTTCCGAACGCCATGGGCTTTGATCGCCCATGGGTTCATAATGCTCAGTTCTCGGACCGCCATGTTTCTAAAACATGGATTTTGGCTTCTAAACGCCATGGGCAGTAATCGACCATGGGTTCATCAGAATAAGTTTTGGCCTGTAAACGCCATGGACTGTAATCGCCCATGGGTTCATTTTTCTCACTTCTCGGATCGCCAACTTATGCATATTATGTTTTTTCACTTATGAACGCCATAGGCTGAATTCGCCCATGATTCTCCCGTTCAGACTATGCCTCACAAACAAACAAATTGAAGCCAAATTCAGGCGACATTGTGGGTATGAATTGCTTATCAATCCTTAGGGTAGGGGCTAAAAATCCTAGATGTAGGATTTCTTCTATTACCCTAAGGAATGCAAAGCCATTTTACGAGGATCGGTATTTATACCGCTCGACACTTTAAGAATAATTAAAGAAATTGAGCGTGGGGCTGACTGTTCCAGCCCACCTGAAACTGGGCCAGGCCCAATGAATAATTACGAAACGACCATTATAAATTGAGTTGACTAGTCAACAGGAAGTAGCTTCTTAAGGAAGCAACCTAACATAATTTAGTTAGAAGATATTCCAGATTCTTCTAACCCTGGGCAAAATTACGATCATACCCTCACGTTGCCTATAAATAGGACTGAGGACCACATGATCAAGGGACCAACTTCTGAGACTTTCAACACCAATACACTTTCTCTCTCAAAATACTTTCTCTCTCTTGCTTTTCTCTCTCCTCCTTTTGCTGACTTAAGCATCAGAGGTGGTCCCCAGGGTGCAAACCCTTGGGCCCTCTGACTGCTTTTCTCTCTCTTTAGGATACCAAACGCACATCTCCGACGAGTTTTCCAGCGAATTTCCCAACGAAATATTCAAGAATTGACAAGCGCGATTTGGGTTCCCGATTTTTAGATTCTAGGTTTTCAATACCTTGAACAGTATTGGTGCTAGATGTAAGTGGGAGCATGAATAACCATAACAGAATACAACACTTGAAAAATGCCACCAAATTCTTGATCAAGAAACTTAGCCATATGGACCGGTTGTCCATTGTCAAATTCTCCCGTGACGAAGGCCCTTGAAGTTGCTATGAAAGTGGTCAATGAAAGGAACTTTACAAAGGGACGTGAGTTCGCCATTATGTTTATGTCTGATGGTGAACCAAATCCTACACAAGAAGATGGAAGACAGGTTGATGTCAAAGATGTGCCCGTCTACACGTTCGGTTTGGGCCGGAACTGCGACTACCAGGTATGTATAGTTATCTATCTTTGTTTTCTTGCTTTTCTCTTTCAATTCCCATTCTTTTATGTACAAGTTATATTAGCTTATTCATTCAGTAATTATGACCAGTCCTATTTCTGAGAGTTTCGGGCCTAAGGGCAAAATAAGAACTTGGGCCCCTATTTACTCTTTTATGTACAACTTATATTATATTCACTCACTAATTATGATCGTGAGACTTTGGTGAAGGAGTTTATTCAAGATCCTTAACCATTCTTGCCAACTCTAATTCGTTGGTCCTATTTGTATTTAATGGTTCAATTCCACCTATATAATATATACTCAACATTTGATCTTTAGGTGTAGTTTGATTTTGATGAAAAAATAATCCTAATCAAAAACATAATGTTTCTTTTGTTACTTGAGTTAAGAAACTTAGGATCCTTAACTGCTCAAGTCAATTCTAGATGGTTGGTCCAATTCATGTATAACGGTTCAATTCAATCATGGTTTATTGAAGTTAAGTAGCATGACACGAAACAATGCTTCTTTTTGGAAATTTTGTTAAGAACCACCTCTTAAAGCCACAATTTTAACAAAACCACCTTATATAACTTTTTTTGAATTAAACCACTCTTTTTACCATTTTATTTTGATAGCACCACCTCTTTATTGAAAAAGTTAACAACGTTAGTTTTTTCGTTAGTGTGACCCATTTTTCTTCATTTATTCCTCCTTAATTGGTATATTCTTTCCCTCCAAGTATGGTTTATTGTTTTTACCTACTTAAACACTTTATTTTTCTTAATTTGGTGTCAAGGGAAAACCAATAATCATATTTAAAGTGAAATATTATATCAATTAAAGAGGAAAAATGAAGGAAAATAGGCCACACTAACAAAAAAAAAAACTAACATTGTTAACTTTTTTGGCAAAGAGGTGATGCTATCAAAATAAAATGGTCAAAAGAAGTGGTTTAATTCAAAAAAACTTATATAAGGCTGTATTGTGAAAAAAGGGACTTTTAATAGGTGGTTCTTGACGACATTTCGGAAAATTCCTAGTCAATCCAGTGGATTGACAAAAATTGTCAATCCAATGGCATTTTGGTAAAGAAAACCAAAAAAAGAAAAAAATAAATGGCAAAATTGTAAATAAAATATTCCATTTATTTACCAAAATGCCATTGAATTGACAATTTTTGTCAATCCACTAGAATGACTAGGCAGCCCTCCGAAATTTCATTTTGTTTTTAACAATTCCTAATCAATTTTTGTTTTTGCAGGTGCTAAATGACATAGCTAAAAGAAGTAAGTCGGCAACATTTTCAACCGCAGATGTTGGAAACGATGAGTCAAGCAACTTGAGTGTCGCATTTTCACAGTGTTTGGCTGGACTACTCTCAATCGTTGTTCAAGACTTAACTCTGACCATCAAACAGAAACCACCTAATTCTACAATTCTTGAAGTGTCCGCAGGAGACTACAAACAAATGAAAAATGAATCAGATGGATCTGTCACTATTTCTTTTGGAAATCTTTACCGTAGTGAAACTCGAAATGTTCTAGTGGATCTTGTTCTTCCACAAGTAAAAGACTCAAACGGTGCCGATATATTAGAATACACATATTCATACAAGTAAGTGACATCCCATGTTACATAATTTAATAGCCAATTTTACGGTTGAAAAACTATTTGTGACAAAATTGATAAATTAAAGTGCTGAGAAAACCAAAAAACTACAAAATCGAAAAATTTAGGGGAGTAAAATACAACAACTAACATGTACCAATTTGAGTGTAGATATATTGATCCTGTGACTAAATCCGAGGAAGATTTCAAGGCCCTTTCGTTCTTCGTCACAGTTGATCGTTCAATATATGCATCGGCGAAGGAGAATTCAGAGGTTTCATTGGAGAAGGCACGTCTAGATACAGTTGATAAGATGAAAACAGCCATGGAACAGGCTAATAAAAAGGATTATGATGGTGCTAAGTCAACTGTGAAGGATGCACAGGATAAACTGAAGAATAATGGAGATGTTGATGTAACAAACGCTGCTATCAATGCACTAGAATCTGAGCTGAGCCAATTCATTAAGTTGTTAGAACCAGGAACTTATGAAAAGCTGGGACGGACATTCGTTATGGCCGCTTTGCTTTCCCATGCACTCCAACGTTTCGCTTCAAAAGGCAACCCTAATGAGCAGCGCATGTTTGCAACTGATGCTATGAACCTGATTCTTGATCAAGTCAATGAGTTTGTGAAGAACCCTAATAATTTCGAAGTGCCTTCATCTATTGATGATACGCAAAAATTAATCAATGATGCTAAAGAAGCTTCCAAGCAAGCAGCGATTGAAGAGGCTGCTAGAAAAGCTAGGGCTGAAGAGGAGGTCGCTAGGCAAGGCGCGATTGAAGAGGCTGCTAGGCAAGCCGCGATTGAAGAGGCCGCCAAGCAAGCCTGGGTTGAAGAGGAGGCCGACAGGAAAGCCAGGACTGAAGAGGAGGCCGCCAGGCAAGTCGYGGTTGAAAAGGCCGTTAGGCAAGCCGCAATTCAAGAGGCCGACCGCAGAACTAGGGCTAAAGAGGAGGGCGACAGGAAAGCCGCAGCTCAAGAGGCCGCTAGGCAAGCAGCTGAAGAGGCTTCAAGGCAAGCCATTGTTGAAGCCATCGCTAGGCAAGTATTGTCTGAAGAAGATGCTAGGCAAGCTGCTATTAAAGCTACAGCTGAAGAAGCTGCTAGGCAAACTATTATTGAAGCCGTAGTTGAAGAAGCCACTAAGCAAGCCTTAGCCAAAGAAGTCAGAGTTGAAGAAGCTGCTAGGCAAGCTGCAGAAAAAGAAGCTGCTATGCAAGCTATTGCTAAGGTTCTAACTCAGCATCTTGGGGATGCCATTAAGGCTCTTACAGCTATCCAAGACATCATTAATCAATCTAAATAACAAGTGATGTTTTTGCGTGCAATGATTTTTTGTATGCCTTTATTTGTTAAATTACTGTTTTCTACTTCGTTAGTAGCTTTTAAAGTTTTTTTATGAAAGTTGTTATTTGAAATTTTTCATCTTTGTTCAATTGCAATGTTTCAATTATGTACTTCAAGTCTATTAATTTTCGGTTCAATTTATAGTGAGACCACTTCAATAATGTAACCATCATATATGAAGATAATACATAACACGTAAGGTTGCATTTGGATACTGTTGAGTCCCTTAGTGTTTTGAGTGATAACAAATTGTTGCAAGAACAGGTACATTGGTCTGATGAATACAACTGTTCTGAACAGCTGAGATACTGTTCTTGGTAACTTGAAAGATAGTGACATGTAGGCTAACAAGTTATCTTGTGCAAATTGCTATATGTGTTTGGCATACATGAATTCTAACTATTGAAGAAGAAAGTCCTTCGAGGAAGACTCGCTAAAATCAAGCTTATTATGAAGATCAAGGAAGCTTCGTGAAGTTGAAGAACAATGAAGATTAGTTCTAGGATTAGAAATAAGTCTTCTTGTTGTATAAGTGCGTTAATGTGTTTGTTGACTGCTTGTATTATTGGTTCGTTGTTGGCATTGGACTTTAAACTTTCCTTCTCTCTTAGAGTTGAAGGCAACTAAACCAGTTTGTTGGTTGACTTTGACCCTACCCGTTGGGAGAATAGTTGTACTGTTCTCACAACGCGCATCATCTTTTCGAGCAAAAAAAGATTTTTGGAAAGTTTTCTTAAAACGATTTTATGGAAACTTCAAGATGATCTGGTGAGAATATATGTTTGGATATATGGTAATTACTTGAGATGCAATTAAAGTAACATAAGATATTATATCATCTTGTATGGAATAACATCTTATGGAATTTTCCTAAAATATAGGGAATCGATATATCTTTATTTATCTCCTATATTCTAGGGTTGCAACACAAGTAATTGCTAGGCCTTTGGTTATAAATATCCATGCATATAGACTCACGAAAAATWGTTCTMTCCACGTTCTTAAAAGGTTTAKTTTTGATAGAAAGAAAGAAAGAGAAAAGCTTCAAGCCTAAGATTAAGCAAGTATAATTCATACACACGAGTGCACAAAGAAATTGAGCGATCAATACTCTTGTAAACTCATAAAGTGAGTAATTGAGAGAAAAGTGMGTTTTGTTAAATCATCAACGAAGGGGTTGGTGATTGGGTAGCTTTTGAGAGTTCATTAGCGAGTGCTTGTGAGTTCAAGTGCGAAATCAGCACACTTGGGTTGAGTGTGGGGTGACATTGTGTGTGTGTGTGAGTTCACATACATTGTGAGTGAGTGCTGCTTTAATTATTTCGGAGTAGGTTTAATAAAAGTAACTAGGGTAGGAGGACGTAGCCTAGAGTTGAGTGAACCTCGTTAAATTTGGTGTGCCTTTATCATTCTTGCTCGATATCGTTCTACGTACTGTTCAACACTTATTTCGCTGTGAGACTAGTCTATCTAGTCTACTCCACTAGAACAGCCTACAATCGAAAATTTTAATAAGCACTCAATTCACCCCCCCTCTTGAATACCTTCGGGAAACCTTAAGATACGCGTACACTACAAAAAATTACTCATATAGAGACGGATATTTAGAGACGGAAATAATTCCATATCTAATTTAGCAACGGACATAAACATATCCGTTTCTAAAAACCATTAGAGACGGAATATTATAATCAGTCCCTAATTTAGGAACAGATCCCAAAATCCGTCTCTAAGTTAGCGACGGAATTTATTTCCATCCCTAGATTAGCGACAGAATTTATGAAATCTGTCCCAAAATATGTTGATATGGGAAAAGAAACAAGTAGTTGTGAACAGTTTGGGACGGATATACTTATCCGTTGCTAAATTAGGGACGGATTATAATATCCGTCGCTAATTTAGAGACGAAAATATACATCCGTCGCTAATTTAGGGACGGATATTAATATCCGTCGCTAATCTAGGGATGGATATATATTTCCGTCGCTGAGGGTTTTTATTATATTCGTATCATTAATAAAGAAACCCAACTTATCATATAGAGCAAAACCTTATTTCAGATTTCAGATGGACCAACTGAGCAAAACCTAACCTTCATTCAAACAACTCTCAAATTCTTCCTTTCTCTCACAATTTTTTCCCAGAATCCTAATCACCCTAAAATCCTCATTACTCACAAACCTTGCATCTCTCACAATTTTTTTCGAACCCATTTTTTCAATCAAAGACACCCAATTTCGCAGTTCTACTCGACGACGATTGTTACTGGTGCGACGGTGGGGCGAGATGGTGCTATTGTTGGTTGCTGTGATGACGAAGATCTGCGGGGAGGTGGTGCGGCGACTTCAGCCTCCACACGACGCGCCGCTCCGTCCAGTCAGAACGTCAGGTACAGTACAACTCCAACTTCCCAACTTCTACAAATTTCATTTTTTTTAATTAAAAAACTTCAGCTTGGCTCATTTTATTAAATTATGGCTAATTCCGCCTAATTGTTACAATATGCAATTTGTGGTTTAATTGCCAATTGATTGATTGTTTTTTACGATTTTGTAAATGGAGGATAATTTTTTGACAGACTTTAATTGGCTTTGTTTGTGAGTGAACTGCTTTTTACACTAAATTGCTGGCGGTGAGCTTTAGGTTTTAGCTCAGTCAATCTCATGGGGTGAAAGTAATTCTTAGTTCCCTAGCTATATAATGCAGAATTCAAGTGTTATAAGACTTAATTTGCTGCTTAATATGTTTTGATGAATAGGCTAGTTTAGTAAGCTTTATATGCAGCTTCATGCATGAGTCAATTGAGTTCGGATATGTCATGAAGCATCAATCAATTGTGTTTTAGTTATGATGGCTACTAAGTGATTATAGACTGGTCCTTGCCAGATTTTGGGATGATTTGGGTCTAGTTTAGGAACAAATGTAGGTCTGATTTCGGCATCATACTGCAGCAAGTTACGGAGATGGCATGCTTAGTTATATAATTTCAATAGGGAACGATCAAACACTTTGCCTTCCATCATATTAATGAATAATGAACAAGAAATGGGAAGTGACCCCAAGAAACACATTATTATGTTAAAATTAAAACTAATGAGAGTTCGAGAAGATTGTTTTTGTGAAGGTCATGTTAGAGTAATTCATTGGGAAAAGAATCTCTTGGGTGAATATATTATACAATCATCGTATGGGCAGTAATTGGAGAAGAAAACCACATGCTTATCCTCAATAGCAGATAATAACGAGAAACAGACTATAGAGTAAATAGCCAGGATTACTCTACACTTTTCATCATTTTCAACTCTTTGTACTTGTAGGACGTGGGCCGGCCTCGCGTAAGCGGGCGCAGCGGCCTTGGTTACTACAATGAGGTGCTTTGCGTGGGCTTGAGCCACGGATCCCGCACGTGAGTGCGTTGGGGTAGTTTGTTCGCAGTAAGGGGAGTCCGCCACCGTGCCTAAGTTATTCACGGACGCCCGAAAATGTTTGGTGCCAAAACAATGGCCCACCACGCTCCAATCAAGTAACCAGTTCGTGGGTTCGGGGACAATGGTACGATTGAATCAGTAACCCAAATCGCACCGCATGTAGCGGCCTCTATCGGTCTCATTGTAATTCCATTAAGCACGATTTATTGGAGTGACACAATCTTACATATTCGATAACCTTATAGCGCCTAGCCCTTAAAATTACTAAGTGAGTTACTATAATGTACAAATGAGAAGACTTCTAACAATGGACAAGGCGAGTCGCTTTATTGTTAGTGACAATATTAAACAGTGCTTAGAAACCGGTCGTTCATGATTATCTGACTTAATGTGTGATAACGCATAATTTCGGTTTGTTTAGCAAAAATATATCAAGTATGATAGAATATGTACAAAACAAAACATGAACAATGGTTGTATCTAATAATGAATATGTGTATTCTCTCCCTTGTCCTGCAAATACACAAATTGTTAAATAACTAAAAAGCGAGATGTCCTTTGTTGATTGCTAATTAAGACAGAAAAAACGTTAGTAATTGACAAGATGAGATAATAATAATAAGATTAGCGAAAAAACGCAATTTTAAAAGCATGAATAATAATCCTATCATATTTACATGAGACAAATTCAAAGTCGTTTCTAATTGTTAAATTACATTAGACTCATAACAATGGTTAATCAATTTAAAAGAAAGTGAAAGAGAGATAGGTGAGTAATCTCAAGAATTAAACCTTTGTTTTCAGCTTGTCAAAACGAATCGAAAGAAGCAAAAGACTCGTTTTATGTGTATTTGTGAAGAATTTTTGAAATGAGAGAAGAGATGGCAAATACGTATGGTGAATTGACTGAGTATGCTTAGATGCGTAAAGTTGGAAGTCGGAAGTGAAAATCGTGTTCCCCTCAAAGTCGGAGGCAAGTGTATTTATAGGCGCGGAGGAAGAAAACTGAGCGTATTAAAGCTGCGTATATAACGCTCAAAAGGAGCGTATATACGCAGCTCACCAGCGTTATACGCTCCTGCATACTGCGTAAAACGCTCCTAGGAGCGTATATACGCAGGCTCCTGGCGTATATATTATTTTTTCCAAAAAATCTGAAATATTTTAATTCGGAATAATTCTTTGCCATATGTCTCGATTTTCCTAAGATTACGGATTATTCTAGACGCTCCATTTCGCAAAGAAAAGTATATTTCTAGGAGATTCTAGAACATTCCGGCGTATTTTCTAATTATTTCATGTATTTCTGCGTATTCTGCGTATTTAAACATTGCAAATTTTAGAAAATCAATAGAAAAATCAGAAAAATAATTTAAATACTGGCGGTTCAGAAAATTGACGAACATATGAAAAAAAAAAGCATGAGAAATCGCCAGGTATTGTTTGAAAAACCTTTGAGATTAACGAGAAAATCCGAAAGAAATGTTTTGTTGCCTCGTATTTGACCTTTGACTCATAATTTCGAGTGTGACTTCACATATTTCGAGCTTCATTACGAGTTCAATTGCGTATTTTCGAGTTCGAATTAATTGTGACATGTGGTATACTTCATCATTGATTACTCATTTGGGGAGACATTTTTAGGTGTCTACAGTACTGTAGTGATCATATCATTACCTCTATAAGAATACAAAATGCTTTTCAATTTTCCAAAAGACACTAGTCAAAACGGACATCAATAACATTATAAAATTTATAAAGCCAACCCACATGTTGCTACATACGGAGTACAATATTATTTATCCAAAAAGGGTGTTTGGCATGGAAGAGGGACAATGATAAGGATAATAATTGGGTAAAGGATAAGGATTTGAAGTTGGGGACTTTGTTATTTTTATCCTTATCCTTTGTTTGGCATTAGGTGAGACAAATTTTGCCCCTAACTTTGCTGAAATTTTTTTCCTATTTTTGATTGTGAATCTTTTTTGACAGATTGTTCGATTTGCTGCGTGGTTTGATCGACTAAATCCGGTAATTGTTCTTCTTTCGATTACCCTTTATGCTTATGAAGTAAGTTCGAATATGTCGATCAATTTGCTCAAATGGTTGTTTCATTTGCTCATACGGTTGTTTCAATTTGCTGAAATGGTTAAAAAGCTTCATGCTTTTCTACTTGTAGCTATTTCTTTTTTTTTTTTATCATAAATCTACTTCTATATATCATAAATCTACTTCTTCACGAATTGTGAACAACTTTTAGTGTTGCAGCGAGGTTAAGTGATTTAATACACAAAAACATTTTCATATACTAGTGCGACAATAACTACTTAAACGTGTGAGAAAGACCCTATTGGAAACCACAGAAACTTTCTTGGCTTTCAAAAAAGAAGTGAGACATTTATGCAAGCTTCTAAACCCCCTCACCCTTGACTCCATCGGTAAATAATTTGGTGTACTTGTTTCTAACTTAGGTCGTAATTATTTATGTATATACTTTTAAGTCACAATTTGTGTATATCGAAACATGCTAATACTATTTTGGACTTAGTATATATAAGTTACTTCTTTTGAGACTTTGTCATTTGTGTATATCGAAACAAGCTCATACTATTTATAATTATAATCGTAAGTTGTTGGATTTTTTGTAATCAATTGAATGTAACTGGTTTGTGAATGTAAACAATTGTTGGTTATTTGAATAGCCTTTGTTGGTTATGTGTAATCAAAATATAGCAGGGCATGGCAGAAATGCAAAATGACAGGGCATGGTAAAAATGAAAAATAACAGGGCATTAATTCCTAAAATTAGAGATGGATTTCATATATCCGTCTTTGATTCATCAATTGTTCCAACAGAAGATTAGCTACGGAATTCAAAAAATCTGTCCCTATATTAGAGACGGATTAACAAATTCCGTCTCTAATTTAGGGACGGATGACAAAATTTCCGTCACTAAATAATCAGAGCRGTAGAGCCCATATGCAACATTAGGAACGGATTACCCAAATCCGTGTCTAAAATTATAGATGGAAATAATTATCCGTCCCTAATATTAGAGACGAATTGCTAAATTCCGTCCCTAATATTAGAGACGGATTCTTATTTCTGTCTCTAATATTAGGGACGGAATATAGTAATCCGTCTCTAATATTAGAGACGGAAATAAAAAACCGTCCCTATTATTAGAGACTGAAAAAAAAATCCGTCTCTAATATTAGAGACGGAAAAAAAAATCCGTCTCTAATATTAGAGACGGAATTTTGTAATTCGTCCCTAATTATTAGAAACGGAGTTTGCTACGGTTTGTTTTCAGTCTGTAATTGGAAACGGATTTTGCTTTTTCCGTCGCTGATCATAATTAGCGACGAAGGTTTCAGAGACGGGTTAGTTCCGTCCCTAATTCCGTCGCTAAAGGATATTAGCGACGAAATAGACTGTTTTAGGGACGGAAATGGTCCGTCCCTAAACGCATATTTTTTTTGTAGTGGTATTTCATTTGAAATTAGTAATTCAATTCCATAATTTCAATTCTAAGAATTCAAATACAAGTTTCAAGTTCGACAAACATTAGAATTTCAAATTCCGAAATCTTGTTTTGGCAAAACAAGGAGTTTTATATTTTGAATTTCAAACTAAGATAAAATTAACTAGTTTGATCATGTGTTTACAACATAAAAGTCAACAAGAAGACAACCTACCAACATTTAACTATAAAGTTTAGTTCACAAATACCAAAATACAAGTCCTAATCATTAATGCATTATAATATCCAATCTAATTTTTCCTCCTCTAGTAGACTTTTAAGCAATTCAAACTCATGAACTGTGCTACTTACACTACTAAATAAAATGCTCTGGGCAACACATTTTTCGTTGCATTAGATAGGAAAAACCGTTGCAAAAGGTTTAGGCAACGGTTTTCTAACCAACGCATTTGGTGTCATTGCCTTAGACCTAAGGCAATGATTACCTTAGACAAGGGTTTTATCTCAGTGTGCAAAATCGTTGCCTAAGATCTTGCGTATCCCTTATTTGATTTGGCTAAATCGTTGCCTAAGATCTTACGCAACAGTTTATTAAACTTTTGCAACGCTTTTTAATTTTCCTTACCCGTTGCCTAAGATCTTACGCAACACATGTTCAGCCTTTTCCAACACTTATTGTAGATACCTACATTTGTCCCTAGCCTAATACATCCAATGATAAGACACCCCTTTTAACATACAAGTCAAATCGAGAGATCTAGGCCCTAACAGGCCGTAAAAAATTCCCTTACACCGAACACCTTTTCAAGCGTTTAGCACCTCAAAAAAATAAGTTTTAATTGAAAAATAATTTAAACTAATTTTTAAACATTTTTCTAGAATTTTTCAGGTTTTTTTCGGAGTTTCCAACAATTTATTTAATTTTGCAATAATTAATTAAAATAACAACACAGATCCAAAAATTATGATATTTGAACACCAAAGACTAGATTTTAAAAGAATTGTTTAGCATATTTTTCTAAAATTTTCCGACTTGTGGACAAATAGTTATGAATTACGTAATAAAAAAATAACGAAATCCAACAACATGGGGCATCCCGAGATATTTTACCTCGTGACAAACCTCCCCAGGAATCCAAATATGCTGAGAATCGAGATCAAATAAGTTGGATCGTATAAAATCACAAAAAAATTATTTTAAACGATAAGCAAATTGTTTCCTTAATCATGCAAATAAAAAAGGCAAGAAAATCTCGTAAAAAAGGAAAGAACACTTGAGCGTTACAACGCCCAAATAAAAAACACATGGGCATTACAATGCCCAAGTCCAAAACACTTGGGCGTAAAAACACCCAAGTTTCCTTGCCTATAAATAGGCACCTATCCCGACTCAATTAAAAAGATTTTTTTTTGGCATCTTGGATGAGCCTAAACTTTGTCTTTCACTACTCCTACTCCCTTCTGTACACTCTCTCTCACAAAAACACATTAGATCTAAGGTTTGAATAAGGGTTCCGAAGGTGCTACAAGGGTTCCTAAGGGTCCGAAGCTTCGTCCTTGATCTACGATGTCGTGTTGCAAGGTAAGTTTGAGGCCAATGTCTCAATACTACCCCCCTGTTGCATGCTTGATTTAGAAATTCCACTTTCTATGTAATTTTATATGTAATATTGATTACAAACTATTCGAAAATCAAATTAAAAGCAACTTAAAGCCAAATCTTTCAATTTCTCGCACTTTTACTTGCATGCTTGTTAATCATCATTAACATGCTTTAACAAAGACCGACGGATTTTATGTTTCACACCTAATAAGATAAGCAATGGACAACCGACATTAGGCTCCTGGAATACAGAATTAACAACACATGTCATAACAAACTAGACACTATTTGCATTGATTTCTGTTAAACAACCCACATAGTAATTTGCATGCTTAGAGTTAAAACGGAAATATGTTTGTTGTTGTCTTTTTGACAATGAACTCGCAATGACCGAGTAGAGGCCGCTAGATGCAGGGAGGCGTATCGTGGTACATGCAAAAGGATGTTCGAATTGAGACTTTGGCCTCAAACTTACCTCGCAACGCGTTGCTGTAGTTCGAGAACGGAGCTTTGGACCCTTAGAAACCCTTGTAGAACCATTAGAACCGTTGAAACCACGTAGTTCTAATTGAATTTGTGTGTTTAAATGTGTTTTAATTGTGTTTGTATGTTTTTGAATAAGAGTTTTCGTAGAGAGAGAGAGAGAGAGTTTGGATGTTTAGAGAGAGGGAGAGTCGAAGTGCAAATCGTCCAAAGTTGTGAAATGAAGGCTGAGGCTTGTGTATTTATAGGCACGAACCAAATAAGAGGAGGAAAACTTGGGCGAAATTTCGCCCAAGCGGGAATAAATTTCACTCAGTTGGGCATTATTTCACCTAAATTTTGTTTTCCTCATATTTTGGTTCGTCTTGCCTTACTTGCTCGGTTTTATTTTAGGGAAAATGATATTTGCATTTGAATTTTTGTCGAGTCATGCATAGGAAGCCCGAGGATGTGTGGGAAACATTTGAGAGCAAGCCACGACTGAAAAACGTTCCGGAACAATCTGTTTTGCCTGGTTGTGTGTTTTGCTTAAGAAATTCAAAACCATTAATCCACAAGTCGAAAAATCATGGAAAAAATATGTAAAACTTCCTTGTAAAATGTAGTATTTTACGATAAAATTTTGTAATTTGTGGAGATGTGTTGATGATTTAATTAATTATTGCAAAATTAGTTTAATTAATGGGAATTCCGAAAAAATACAAAACATGCTTAAAATCTTGAAACAATTTTGAAAAATTCTAGAAAACGGCTTTAAAATAATTTAAAATTATTTGAAAATTAAAACTCATTTTTAGGAGTGTTAAGTGCTTTAAAAAGTGCTCGGTGTAAAGGAACTCGCCTTATTTAAGGCCTCTTAGGGTCCTCGCTCTCTCAATTTGGCTTATGCGTTGCGGGGGGATTTCTTATCATTGGCAGTCTTAGGCTAGGGAAAAATGTAGGTATCTACAGAAATCCCCACTTTGGTCGAGTTTTTATGGACGAAGATCTCATAAAAGGAAAGCCAAAGTACCCGGTACCTGCAAAACAAATGTGTTAGTTTTACCTACACATGGGGTTGTTGCTTGATTGCTTGCTTATCTTTGTTGCTTGTGCTTTTGTTTGTACTCCCACCTATTGTTCTGTTTCCACATGGGGATTTTTGTGATGGTGTTTTGTTGTTCTTTGCTTTCATCTGTCCACATCGACGCTTCCGTTAGGACGTTCTAGTGTGCTTTTGATTGATTGTCCGCCTCGACGCTTTCGTTAGGACTCTCTTAATTTTTTTCGTTGTTTGACTCGACGCTTCCGTTAGAACTCAATGGTTTACTGTTTTTTGGTTGATTATCCACCGTGACGCTTTCATTAGGACTCTATTAATTTGTTTTTCAATTGCTTGCCTCGACGCTTTCATTAAGACTTCTTGAGGTGTTACTATTTTAATGATTCTCCACCTCGACGCTTCCGTTAGGACTCTCTTGATTTGGTTTTTTGTTGTCCGCCTTGATACTTCCGTTAGGACTTCCTGGGGTGTTACTATTTTAATGTTCACTTCGATGCCTCCGTTAGGACTTCATGGGGATTTGCTATTGTGGTTTCCTTATCGATGCCTCCGTTTGGACTTCTTGGGGAAGACTTATGTTAATGTCCGTATTGGTGCCTTCGTTTGGACTAGTGCTTGTGCTTTTATTCACGCTCGAGAATCGAGTCTTTTAAATTGTCTCAGCTAGTCGTCCGAGAGAATTGAAGTGAAGGTAATGTCGCTTATAGTCGCAATGGCGTATAACGAATGTCTTTTCGCTGGTGCTGATGCCTATGCCTTGCTTTGAAGATGAACATTGCGTATAGCCACGATTTCTTATACCAATGTCTTTTTGGTTGTTGCTTTGACTTACATTGCTTATAATACAATCGGGCTATTGCTTGGCCTTTACATGCTTGCTGAGGATGGTGCTGCTTTGACTTTAGATATGTACTTTGACTTTGACTCGCATGTTGACTTTCGCTTGACTGTGGCTATTGCTTCGTCTTGAATTTGTACTTACTCATCACTTGTTGTAGCTTTGCCGGTGCACTTTTGTTGTGATTTGACGACTTTCGAGCCCATTGTGCTTGCGTAGGGGCATTTTGGTCATTCTATATGACTTTGAAAGTTTTTTGGAATTCCCACTACTACAAAAATGGCAAAGTCACCATTTATAAGAGACCGGTTTAGTTAATTCACCAGTTTCTTTAGATAAGAAACCGGTTATTAACATTAACCGGTCTCTTAAATACACGTAAGAGACCGAACATTTTGAAACCGGTCTCATATCTTAATAATTTATTATTTTATATTATTCATTGTTGGGACTAGTGAGACCCATTTTACGTGTTGACTTGTAAAGCAATAACAAGTCTACAATTTTCTAAGACTCTCTAATAGTTTATATTTAGTGCCATCCACACACAACTCATTCATTTTCCTATCTTCACCCTTTTTTCTCTCTCCACTTCAACATTCTTTTTAAACTTCTTCATTTTCTTGTACAATAAACCAGAGTGGCCAGGGTATAATATAAGTAAAAACTCAAAGTCTTCAATTCTTCTTAATTCGCAGCACACAATTATGCTTGCAAGGTACACTTTTGTATGATTTTCGATTACATTTTTGTATGTCGATTTTATTTTTTGCTTTTAAACTTATTAATTTTCATTTTTTTCAGGGTTTCGTTTTTCCTTTTTCTTGGTTTAATTTTAGTTTTTCTGGGTTTAATTGTTTTTAGGCTCTGTTTGGGTTTTATTTTTCTCATTTTTTTCGTACTTAATTTTAGTTTCTCGGTTTAAATTTGTTTTATGGGTTTTTTTTTTTCATTCTTTCGGGCTTCATTTTAATTTATGAGTTAAATATGGTTTGCAACATTGATGTTGCATTTTGTTGGGGTGAAATTTTCATCAATTGTTAGATTGCGAATTTATTGATTTCTTAGATCTATTTTTTTCCAGCAATATTATTTCAATCAAAATTTTCTGTGAAAATTTTATTTGGTATTTTTTTTCAAGTTTGGTTTTTAGAATTTGGGTTTCCATGAATTGTTTACTGTTTTACTTGAATTGCTATCATGTATTTGTTGTTTACTGTTTCCAAGAATTTGTTCTGCATGCCAAATTGCTATCAAGTACTGATTTCGTTCAAGCGTTTATCTCCTTTAGTTATTACTTATGGCCATGTTTAATTTGGTCATGATATGCTACTAATGGCGATGTTTGGATGTTGATTTGCAGCTTTTTGGTGTGAACTATTGCATATCAAGTTGGGCCTTTTGTCGTTTTTGCGTCTCAAGAGTGATATCAAGTTGGGCCTTTTGTTTTCGCGTCCTCTATAGTATGATATGAGTTTTTTTTGTTTTGTAGAAACCTTTAAAAGAACGTGGTAGGATACTTGTAATTTTGGTAGCTTAAAGGATATTGTATTTTTTTTTGTAAATATTATTTTCAATTAATTTGAATTTGAAATTTGAATTGCAGTCATGGTACACAGTAATTGTAGTACTTTTTATTGGGAATATGGATTCCATATTCAATCCATATTCCCAATAAAATGTTTTTTTTTTTAAAAATAAACAAATCAAAGAGACTGGTTATTGTTATTAATCGGTTTCTTAGATATATCAAAGAGACCAGTTATGAAGTCAGAACCTGTCTCTTTGGTGATGGTCAAAGAGAGCAGTTTTAGCGTGACACCGGTCTCTTTGAATGATTTAAGAGACCGAAATAAATAACCGGTCTCTTACCCAAAGAGACGTCCCAGATATAGACCGATTGTTTGGAGGTCTCTTTGGGGCTTTTCAACCGGTCTCTTAGAGGATTTTTGTAGTAGTGTCCCGGGAAGTACCAACGACATTTGAATGAACCGAGATTCACTCATAGAAACAAGTTCCACGAAAATGGCTCAAAAAACGAGCCAAAAACAGGATAAAACTAGGCAAAATTACGCCAAGTTTTTAGCCTATTTTGGGTATTTTCATGGCTTATTAGCCACTTTTGCTTCATTTGTTAATTGTTTTTAGCTTTGTTTTATGGAAACGCTATCCTAACTCCATTGCAGCTTCTTAGAATTTCTTGGAAAGGCCTAGATTTACTCATCAAACTCCAAATTATTCCATTTGAATATGCTTTGTCAATTTGTGGAATTGAATTGGGGCTTTCTCCCTTCCTTGTGTATGCTCAAAATTGTTGAATGCCTTTGCTTATTCATGTCTTTGTGAGTATTTTGCAACTTTTCTTATCAAATTTAGTGCAAATTTGAATGAGTTATGAACTTGTAACCTTACTACTCGAAGAAGATGCATAGCTGGTTCATGCCCATGCTTTGTTAAATTTCGCGTATGACTTGTTGATTTTTGTTTATTGATGATGGAATCCGCCTCTCCATACCTTCTTGCAACAATGTGAGCGCTCATACGTGATTTCACCATTATAAGTGGCTTAAAGCTTGAAAATGGCTTGTTAATGGTGACTTGATTAATTCACCGGGGATTGTTATGCATTAGTGAATTCATGCATTGTCTTAGAATCCTCGTTGCATGTAGAAAGTAGGAATTGTGCATTCCTTTGACCAAGTTGTTTCATTGGGGAGAAGAAGTGCTCTTTCCCGCCTTTTGATTGTTGTATTGTGAAGGTTTTAGAGTTCTCAAGAGGGGGGGGGGGGTGAATTGAGTGAATTGTCCCCTTAGTCAATTTTTCTTCTTTTTTCGGATTGTATGTGAGGAACCAGTTGGGCTGGTTCTTATACGCAGCGGAATGTAAAGTAAATTAATAAAGGACACACAGTTATAACGAGGTTCACCCAACTATGAGCTATGTCCTCCTACCCTATTCTCTTTTATTAATCTACTCCGAAAAATAAAGAACACACACCCTCCTATTTCCCTACTCATGGAACCAACATGCCCCACACTCTACTCCGAATGTGCACTCGACTTACACTCGTAAGCCCAATGTGTTTGGTATCACAAACACTCACCTAGCCTTCAACCCCTATTTTGAAAGCTTTGACAATAGCAAGTTTTCTGTCTTTTTGATATCACTTCTTAAAAACTAATAAAGAGAAATATTATTCTCTAATTGTGCTCACTAATAAAAAAAAAAGCCTAAGAGACCGATTAAAAAAAGACCAAATAGACCGCAAAACAACCGGTCTCAAGGTGGGAGGACTCTTAGGTAAAGAAGTCGGTTAATTCTTGTGGTCTCTTAAATTAATCAAAGAGACACAACAAAAAAATTAACAGGGGTAACCGACTGATTTTCGGTCGGTAACAGTTGTCGAAATAACCATCGTTGGTAATCAAAGGATCACCGACTGAGAATCCGACCGAAAATTGGCCGGTGAGGTGTTACCGACCGATTACCGACTATTTTACATGACCAACATTTTGAAGGGAAAACCCCCTCACCGATCAAAAAATCGGTCGGTAATACCGACCGATTTATCGGTTGGTGAGGGGTTTTTCCCTCCAAAACAAATGGAGGGAATTTAGATCTCACCGACCGAATAATCAGTCGGTATTACCGACCGATTTTTCGGTCAGTGAGCCCTCAAATTATTTTTTTTGGCTTTCCATATAATAGAATATACTGTCACCGACCGAATAATCGATCGGTATTACCGATCGATCTTGCATTCGGTCGGTGACAGTATTTTTTTTTGCTTTCAATAAACATATAATAATTATAAAAATAAACTAATTAGTAATATATTAATAAAAAACATGTGGAGCCTTGAAAGATGGAGCCCCAAACTGGAGAGCACGAGCTGCCCCGTGCTACGGACGAGCCTGAGAAGAAAAGGGAGGTGAAACCATCGGCGGCTGTTTCCTAGACAACTCAAACTGACGACAAAGGTCACCAGGACGCATCTTCGGTTGAGACTGAATCGGACGAGGCTCAGCGGGAGCTGAAGACTGAGACTGAACCGGGGAATGATGGATTGACTCGAATTGCTGGTCGGCAGCCTACGACTCAGAAATGGGCCTAGATGTCTCTTTCGTACCACCACGACTTTTTGATGCCATGTTTCTGCATAAAGTAATAAGTTAATCATCCGCACGGTTAATAGTTATTGAAAGAAACCACAATCACAAATACAATTAACAAATAAAGAATATTGCTTAGGCATTAATAAATGCGAAAAAAATCAATATATCCAAAACTAAACACTCAGAGTTAATATATTTAAGAAGCTCGAGGGGAAACTCAATAAACTTAATTTACAACAATAACCTTGTTTTTTGTTTCAAATGACAATAAGGATAGCTAAAATTAAAATAAATTTATATTACATCCTAATGAAACAAACAAAGGTCATCAATGTCTTCGTCGTCGTCATCATCCATGTTTTGACTCCCATCACTGCTAAGCTCCTCACCATTGTCACCATCGTCTTCAGCTAGACTAGGAATGACTTCATCTTCGTCATCATCACCGTCGATGACCTTGTAGTCTGGTATCTCGTCCGGAGAACATAGACTTACGGGAACAAGGGATGTTTCCTCTTGTTGAACATCCGATTCCACTGGTGCATCAACCTCTAGCCTAACTTTTGTCTTGAACACAGCCCACCACTGCACTTTGYCCCTCTTAAGGCTAGGATAAGGTGTATAATACACTTGACTAACTTGGTATGACACAACGAAGGGGTCGTACCACGGGAGTCTCCTAGTGTGATTGACCTCTACAAGTTTATATTTCTCATGAATTTTTATGCCCTTGTCACAATYMAACMAATTKCAGTTGAACAATATCGTCTTGTACWCTGCATCACKCTTGTGGTAAGACAATTGTATCACCTCTTCCAAAGTGCCGAAGTAGTCAATCCCTCCTTGACTCTCATCACGCATCCCATAATTCATGGTTGACTTGTTCCTACCGTAGATTTGTGTGTGAAAATTTTATCCATTGACGTAGAATTGATTCCAAGTTGTCACTTGTTTTGAGGGGCCCATCGCTAGAGCTTGTATGACATCTTCAACACTTTGTGTCTGAAGCACCTATATTTGTTGAGTAAGTCAGTAAATAAAATGAAGGTATGTAATTAACAAAGTGAGGAATATAGGGATTGGGAATCCTCATTTTTGTCTTTAACCATGTCGGGTAATGGGATTCGCATTGGATCCAGACGTCATCCCATTTTATTTGACGATTTGACTGCACCATGTGATCCTCAAATTGCCTACAATTGTGTACAAGTTCAATGTTAGTCAGTTAAGCCGACATGCAATGTGCTTTTCTAATCTAAGACCGAACCTTTAAGAAAATTACCTTTCATAGTCACAATTTGCTAGGATGTACAAATGGGCTCGGACGTACTACTTGTCTGTCAACCAACGTTTACTACCACTCGTAGCTGGTCGACCACAATCCTCCCTAAACAATTTTGGGACATTGACACCATGTTGGCTTTCCACATCAGGGTATGCATTTCTACCCAAGTCCCTTGATTTTGTATCAACCTCAGACTGAAAATACTATGAGTATAAATTGGATATCTCCTCAGCCAGGTATGCATTGCATATAGAACCTTCAACCCTTGCCTTATTCCCCACTTTACGTTTCAAGTGGTTAAGGAACCTTTGAGAAAAGGACACATGAGTAATGTAAATGACACTTCTTAAGAAATGATTAATGTGGTATAAACGATTATCAATAACTCATCGTTCGAATAAGTACATCCATCTGTATTGAACGGGACCCCCAATGTAAGCTTCATGTGGCAAGTGTACCGGCAAGTGCTCCATGGAGTTAAAGAATGCCGGGGAAAATATTTTTTCTAACCTACAGAAGATCTCAACAATGTTGTTTTGCAGGCGCTTCATCTCACTCAACGTGATAGTGGGAGCACACAAGTCACGGAAGAATTTGCTGATTTCGGTTATTACCTTCCAAATATGAAGTGGAGGCAACTCTCTTAAGAAAACAGGCAACAACCGCTCCATAAATAAATGACAATCGTTACTCTTCATTCCACGGAGCCTATTTTGTTTTTGGTCAACACATCGGCTCAAGTTTGAAGCATACCCGTCAGGAAACCTCAAGTTTCGAATCTATTCACATAATACCTTCTTCTGCTCCTTGTCAAGCGCGAAAGGTGCCTTGGGCATCAACTCATTACCCTTACCATCATCAATGAGCTCCAACTCTCGCCGCCTACATATAATCTTCATGTCTTTCCTCGCATTGACAGTATCAGACGATTCCTCTTTCACGTCCATGATAGTGTTGATGAGCTACTCGAAGAAGTTCTTCTCGATATGCATGACGTCTAAGTTGTGCCGAAGCAACAAATCTTTCCAATACGGTAGGTCCCACAGAAAAGATTTCTTATCCCATTGCATTTTTTCTTCTTCAATTGCTTCAAAGCATCAGGACCATCAGTGACTCTCGGTAAGTCCTTCACAATCTGCCACAATTCCTCACCTGACATGATATGAGAGGCCGAGTCATTTTCTAATCTGTTCTTACAAAAAGCTGTCTTATTCTTTCGGAAGGGGTGGTCGGAATCTATACCTGGCAATGGATCGGAGATGGGTCGGATGGACCTCAATCCGCCTCCATCCATTAGCACTCCACCCATCATCCGACCCATCCGTCACCCATCATCCAGATCCGATCCATCCGTCATCCGCGCGGTGAAAACGGATGGATCGGATTTTTAGCGGTTGGATCATCAATTCATCAATTGTATGATATTTCATATCAAAAGCAAGTTTAATATAAAACGATATTGTTTGCGACTATTAGAAGCCGTTCAATACTAGTACAAGCAAGCCGTTCAAGTTTAAACGAATACATAATAATCTTGAACAAGTTCAAAACTTAGCTCTAACACAAAGTTCAAACATAAAAAACTCATACATCCATAGTTCAAATTCCAAACAAAGTACAATATGGAATACAAGTATGCAACATAACCTTAATTTTTAGACATGTATTGTTAGATGGATGGATGGGTGGGTCGGGTGGTGGATCGGGTGATGGATCGGATGAACCTCAACCCACATCTGACCCGATCCATCACCCGATCCACCCGCCACCCGGTTACCACCCGCTTTTCTTCGGATTTTCATCCATTTAATCGGGTCGGGTGGATCGGATGTCCACTGGGTTGGGTGAAATTGCCAGGTCTATCGGAATCTAAAAACTGGTGATGGCAATTAAACTGCAATGACGACACTTGAGTACCTTTAAACTGGTCAGAATCTAAAAGTTCTTACGCGGCTGCGCGCAAATTGAAATTTTGCGTCTTAGAGATGTCATAGGTCAAGGACCCAACCGACCACAACTGCTTCAGCTTGTCAATCAAAGGTTGCATGTAGACATCCAAGTTGTTCCTCAATTTTTTTGGCTCAGGGATAAGTAAGGAAAGGAAAATGAATGCTTTTTTTTGAAGCACATGGACGGTGACATGTTGTAAGGTGTGGTGAGAATAGGCCAACAAGAATAGGCCAACAAGAGTATTGCTTTCCAAATTGAAAAACCATCGGTGCACAACGCAAGTCTGACATTTCGAGGCTCGGATGCAAAGTCCATAAAAGTGTTGTCGAAATACTTCCAAGCTTCACTGTCACTTGGGTGAGCCATGTTCACTTGCCCTCGACGATTTTTAGAATGCCATGTCATAGACTAAACAATGTTTCTAGTGGCAAACATCCTTTGCAATTGTGGTGTTATTGGAATTGCATTTTCAGGTTTTGCAATTGTCAATTAGTGGTTGCATTTCTTCAAGCTATTGCTGCTTCATGACGTTACTGCACGACTCGCTAGACACCACGACATTCTTAGGTTAAGTTTAGACTCTGCATATTTGTGCAACTGTTGTTTGTCGTCTTTGAAAAGCCACCTTCACATCCCCTCTTTTTTTTTGTAACAACCCATATATCAGATGAATTTTAGTTTAATACTATGTCAAGTTTACTTTTCCTCAATTTAGGGTATCAATATTTATGTTGAAAATTTGGTTTTGTCATGAAATGCACACAACATGTTTGATRAAATGTGTGAACTAGGAATGCAGGCCAATATCTTTTATTGCATTTAGTTATTTCTTCTTTATTTGTCATCTTTTGGGGTTTATATAGTYTAATAAGAAGAAAAATTGTTGGGTCAAATAAATGAATGTATTGAAAATACTRCATCCATGCATGCCATTTGTTACRGAGGCGCTTTGGYGAGTRTGATAATAAATGAACTTCTATATGCATAGCAGTGCTCCTATTCTTGTTGAACATGTCAAGGAAGCAAACAAATACTAATATTCTACATAGTTGTATTACCTATGTTTAAATATCTGATTTTGTCAAATTAAATGTTTTACACCGCAGCTATCCCCAATAAGAATGTGCCAAAGCTTCAATTCCCTCCTATTCAAATGTGATAAAAAGATTTKAGAATTTTCAAGCTTTGGTTAGTWTAAATGATTTGTTCCTCTAAAGAATTTTAGTTTAGTTAAAAAATTTGTTCTAGCAGTTCATGGTGTCTGGTAACTTGTAAAAACAGAAATTGACTATATTTTGTTTTCATATTATGGCTATCCGTAATGCCCGTGTTGAATACTCAGTTGAGCCAGGGAGAATATCTRCAACTATTGTTGCCAACCCCGATGTTTTTCATCATATATTTGTAGGTATACATTTTGTAATGTTCGTCTACCTTGTTTATCTCTTGTCGTATGACATTACTAATTTATAACTGAGTTTAAATGTTTGGAATAACATATTTCTTCTCGCAAGTTTAATTATTRCAATTGAGCTTGAATAGATAGATYTGAAATCGTCRTGAAAGGGACGAATTATAATTTTGGCAAAATTGAATTGGAGGTTAAAGAATAACACTCCCTTTATGATCATCGTCATTCATTACTTATTCTTTAACTTCATTTCTTCACAAAGCTTCTTCATCTCTTTTTCTTGTACAGTTAATTCTTTCCCTCTGACATTCAATGCATTCATGCTCTTTTTTATTGTCAACTTATCTTTTTCGCACCTCTTATCCTCAAATTTAAATCTTGAATAGTAACATATATGATTTCACGCCCTTGGAATTTGAAATTATGTTATTTTTTTTATTATAAGTGTTTTTGTGTTGTTCAGGTCAGAATCTCTTAATTTAATTGCAAATAAAAAATACCCATGATGTGTATTTGGAATGCCATGATTGAATTGCGATGTGTGTTTTAAGGGTGGCRGTGTAATTGGCTTAGGTGTGCATATTAGGGTCAAAGAAGGAGATGTAATGGGTGTCTATCTGTTGTTTGTTTTATGTGACTTGCATGTTCCTGATATGCTCTTTTTGATTTCAATTTTTTGGTGTCATTTTTAAGTTTGTAGTCATTTGTTTCCGCTTATTGATGTTGACAAACACATTTACGCTTACGAACATATTCATTTAAAATTGAAATACACCGTAGGGAAAACGAGTAATGTGTGGGTTGTTTTGATGACTGTAGTTTGTGAGGTTGCAACACTTGTCTTGGAGTGTGAATGCTTCTACATCGGGTATTGGGCCAGCAGCAACTCAAGGCATGTCAGTTCAATGACCTTGGGAGTTGAGTAGAACCTCAGTACAATAGCAATAGTAGCCCAGGGTTGTCTTGGGTACTGTGCAACAACAACAACTTAGGACTGCCTCGGTTTCTGTGCAGCAACAGCAGTAGTCGCAGCAGCAGAAGGCCTCAGGTCAGCAGCAGCAGAAAGCAGGAGGCCTTAGGTCAGCTGCAGCAACAAGGACTTCGTATTTTGGGTGATACTCTACTACTTTGTCGATGATATTTATTAGCTTGAGATTCTATTTGTATTGTCATCACTGTCTCTAGTTTTGTGGTTTTAAAGAGATGAAAGAATTGTCTTAGTTCTATAAAATTTATTGGATTCGGCTTCAAATTRGTTTGTGTTGAAATCCCGTCACATACAAACAAAATATGGAGTGTTGAAAGACGGTGAACTATAAAAGATTTCTGAATTCTGATATTAGAGTTTACCTAATTTGGATAACTAAGCGTTTTGTGGCGATCCTGAGTAAACCTTTTCGTCGGTACCTGCAACAAAGGTTAGTTTTACTATAGCCGTGCCCCATCGCGGTGTTATGCCTTGGAAGCGCTGGATTCTCGGGCTGCTTTCTCGCCTACGGGACTTTGGCTTTTAAGGAGAAAATCGAGGTGATTGAATACCTTCGGAAGCGCCTCGTTCTCAGGTGCTTTTCCCTACGGCTGCCTTGGCTTTTTCGGGAAGAAGTAATGTAAGTTCCGTCGGAAGCGCCTCGTTCTTCGAAGAGTTCCCTACACGGTACCTTGGCTTTTTCGGGAGAGTTGTGATGTTGTGCTTCCGTACGGCTGACCTTGGCTTTTCGAGAAGAGTAATGTAAATTTCCGTCGGAAGCGCCTCGTTCTTCGGAAAGTTCCTATCGGCTGACCCTTTCGGTTTTCGGGGAAAGTTGGTGTAGCAAAATTGCGTATAGCGATGAATGCCGTTAGGGCTATGAGTATGATATGAATTCTTCGGAAACGCTCGTTCCTCAGGAACCTTCCCTACGGCTGACCTGGCTTTCGCGGAAGAATGTTGCGTGTAGCAAAATCGCGTATAGCGATGAATGGCCGTATAGGCGTGTGAGGGCAACTGCATGTAATGAATGGGCCTAGCTTGTTGGAGGTGGTGCAATGTCATGTGCAATGGTAATGTGTTTGTGCAGGATGCATAGCATGTGATGTTGTTATGCTCAATGCATGGATGATGCTTATGAAGTGTTTGCATGGACTATTGTGTAATGGAAGTTAATTCTTTAGATCTAATGAATGAATGACCAAGGAAGTTGACTAATGGTAAGATGCTTTTGGATTGCGGATGGAGCCGTCTCAAGCCCTATTGAGCAAAGGCGATGCTTGTGATTGCATTGAGCCCAACCCATGGGGTTTGGGTGTTTGGGAATGGCTTAATTTGTGGTGTTGATGGTTGGTTTAGTGGGTGGGCCCAGCTGATGAGCTTTCGAGGTTGGGCATAGTTGATGAAGTAAGGTAAGGCTAGTGATTTTGTGGAGTCATGGGCTTTGGCTTAGCTTTTTGTGGTGGTAATGGTAAGGAATGAGGGTATGTGATTTTGGATTTGCCCAAATCAGTAACTTGAGCTGAATGCTGCATGAGGAGAGAACATGGAGGAAATATGCTGCAATGCGATGCTTCTGAGGAGGAAGTTGATGACTGCTACAGAGAGATAGCCTATAGATGAGTTGAGAAAGGAGCCCTTGAGGTGTTGAAAGAATAGGCTAAAGGTTCAAGAAAAGACAAGGCTAAAATTTGTGACTAAGGGTAAGTGAGGGGATTGATGTGGTTGGCCTAGATGATGTTTGGTTCACAGTCGAGTCTATGTCGGGTGCTACAGCTAGGAATTTGTGCTCCTGACTTTAAGGGAATCAAATATATGAGTAGAGTGGCTCAGAATGTTATTGAGTTAATTGGTCGGACCTCGAGAGAGGCTTTCTACGTATCCTTTTGGAATCAGACCGTGCGTAGTTCTCGTTGTGATTTGGAATGCTCGTGCGAGGGGCTTTTGTGGTTGTAATGTGGGCGTGTGGGTTTGAGGATTGAAAGGCTCGATGGAATCATGAGTGACGCACGGTACGCAGTGTGCATTTAGACTTTTGCCTTTTTGTTTGAATTGGGCTTTGAACTTTGGATTGCTTGGATATTTGTGATGATGGCAATTGAACGTTTGATTTTTTGCTTTTTTTCTTTTGGCCCATTTTATTCTTCTCTTTTTTTTTGTCTGTTTTGCACATTGTCTTTTTCCTAGGCACCTTTGGTCAAGGGGTTAGGGCAGATGTGGGTGGATGAAGGAAAGATAGCTGAATGATAGGTTTGTGGCTCAAAGGGTTGCAAAGGGATTTTGATTTGATGTGACAAAGGGAATGGAAGGGAGGGGTCATTTTGGTGGAGCTAGTGAAGACGGCTCTCTTGAGCAATGTCAATTCAAGTTGTGAGGTTCGATATTAACTTAGATCTCTTAAACGTTAAGAAGCACAAACTATTAGGAGGCTAAAGAATTAGAAAAAAGAAACTTTTATTAACAAAAGAATTTATTACATTGAGCTTATTGCAGAATTTGATTCTAAACTAATGAATAGACCGAAATGGGAGAAAAGAAATGATACATAGTCTAAGGGAAAAGTGATCTCCGCTCGATCTCAAAGCCTAAAGATCCAACTGACTCATGTGAATTGAAGAGATCATGTCTCTAATTCCCTCAATGTCGTTAGCCTTTGGAATGTGGTAAGCTCGATACTTGAGATGATCTTTGGTATTTTGGGTGAAGGCAGCAAATGAAGCGTCTTGACACTATCGCTCTTCTTCAGTTTTGGAGCGGAGACTAGGGTGGCTAGCATCTCTCTCCATCTAGCTAGATAAGGTAGTGATCCTCGTTCTCTCCCTTGCTTAATGTTTCGGTCTCTCGGTAGACGTTTGGGTCTGAATGTTTACCTTGTATTGCCATGATGCGTGGATGATTTTTCCAAGTAGCTGATTTCTTTCTCAGGAAGTGAAAAGAACCACTTTCTGACATATTCGGTTCCAAGGAAAGGGGAAGACCATTGGAACAAGTGCAGAGTGAATCCCTTTAAGTGCATGGTGGTTCTTAAACCCCTTGACATGAAATCGAGGGTCATAGTTGGCTTAAACTTGGGTATGTCTTCGGCTGTAGAAATCCGTTTGGTAGTTGTGGCTTGCAAGTTGGGGTCAAGAGGAAGTGTGGTCTTGGTAAAAGGTGGGGTCGATGGCTTTTTTGGATTGCCTTTTTCAAAACAGCTTGTCCAAGGAAAGTCGAGGTCAAACTCCTTGATCCTTAGTTCAGCTGTTGAACTTAGCTCGTTCAAGCTTGTTGGAGCTTTTCTGGTTGAGCGTCATTTTGTGGCGTTAGGCTAGTTTTGAAGATGGTTGGGTTTGATTGGGTTTTAGGGCTCAAAATCTTTGGGTCGGCAAGGCTTATGGAGACAGACTTCAACCTGTTTCAAAAAAGAATAAACCTTAGTGAACTTCTTGGTTCATTATTGAATATATGGATGCAGATGCAAATGCATGTCTAATTCCATGGTCATACTTTCCTAGAATGAATGTATGAATGCAAGGTGCCTTTCGTTTTTTGAATTTTTTGCTTTTTTTTTGTTTTTTTTTGAATTTTTTTTTTTATTTTTGATTTTTTTTTTGCTTTTTTTTTAAAGGGCAAAAATTTCCCTAAGTGTTATGGGCATGCCTAGAGGTCGATGCCTACGTTGGCTGAAGGTAAAGGTCAATCCTAATCGGTGAGTCTAAGAACGTCTAGGGTCAAAGTCTGTGCCTACCTAGTAGAAGGGTCAAGATAAGGTTAAAGTCTCTGTGTGGACTAAGGTGAAAGTTTGAAGGACAAAGTCCTAGTGAATGATGGTCACAGACTAAGGTAGAGGTCAACTGAAGTCACTATGGCGTATGAATGCACTGATGTGAATAAAAATGATCATGGACTATATGAAAGTGTTGTGTTTAAGTTAAACTGTACAATGGCTTTGCGACCATACATGCACATTATATTACAAAGACACATGATTGACAGTCAACTCATGGTCGTCTAGGTTAAGTCAGAGAGTGTACTAACGCCTAAGGGCAGAGTTGGGTCGTGTTTTCAAACTTGCAATTATCCGATGTAGTGGCCAAGAATACCCCTTAGCACACCAGTGGCAGTAAACGTGCACACACGGCATGGGCGGATAAGATTGCCTTAGCCATGCGACTCAATGAGAACGCACATGAGCCTAAGGTAGTATCCGCCTTATGGTAGTCTCGAGCATAGGAAATGCCCATATCGAGACTAAGGTGCCTGAGTTGTGACCTTATTGGCGGGGTCAATGCAAAATGCAACAAATTCAATAAACGTGATGATGGAATTACGACTGTTCATAGTCTGTCACATTTCACCTAACGGGGATTATCCTAGTGAAGTCGCCAAATTGGTAGGACGTGGGCGCACCTCTGGCGTATAGCGGGCGCGCGGCTTGGTAAGCAGTGTCGAGGTGCTTTTGCGTTGGCTTGAGCACGGAACCCGCGTGAGTTGCGTTGGGGAGTGGTTGTCAAGTAGGGGAAGTCGCACGCTGCCTATAGGTTTTCACGGACGCCGAAACGTTGGTAGAGCCAATTATGGCCCGAGTCTGATCAGTAACCAGTGTCTGTTGGGTTGGGGACATGGCACGAATCAGATCTGTACACCAATTTGCCGCCATTGTAGCGGTGCTCTACTCGGTCTCATCTCAGGCATTCCATTAATACGGTTTTGAAGTGCACATACTTACGTTTTTAGGCACTTAGACATAGAGTACTAACTAAAGATTACTAAAAGTGGTTTCTATTATGCACAAGAGATTACCTAGAACTAGAAATTGGTGGACACTTTGCATTAATACAAGTTAAACGGTGCCTAGAACCGTTGTCCATAGTTAATCTATTTAAATGTGGATTCATATACATGTTCCGGTCTTTGTTTAAGCAACATTAATATACAAATGATACAACTATGACAGTGCGATGTTTGACACTATCTAAAAAAAGGTGCTAGTGGGTGGCTTTTTTGTCATATTGGCGCTTTTAGTGGTCCATATATTTACAATGTGACACTTTAAAGTGTGTTAAGTATTTTGGGACATTTTTTTTGGTCCTTGGTGAAATAATTTGGGACGCTTTTTTATTGTCATTATTAAATAAAGAAATTAGAAACGCTTTTACCAGTCCTAAGATAGTTGAGTTGTTATATGTTCAATTTCTAAAATATATGAACACAAAAAAGCGTCCCAATTTTTTTTCTTTTTCTAACTAAATTTTCAAACCATAATGTGATAACTTAATGCGAACATAAACATTGCAAAAAAGTCTGCAAAATGAATTAAACTTAAAACTTCTGTAATATATAATCATGTATGGGATTTGAACCTACATAATGTGCAATTACACATTGCTCTACCCATTTGAGCTAATAGACTTTTATTGAATAAAATCATTTGATGTCTAAAAATCATTTAACAAAGTCCCTTCAATACTACAACTATGCATCTTGCTACATGTAGTTGATTTGATAAAGTATAAAATATCTAAGAAGAAAATGGCAACCTTTGGAGCAATATGATAAACTAATATTTTTGTGTCTGTCGCGAATATGAAAACTCGGTCCAAGAACTAGCAGCAAAACAACTACGCATAAAATGCATAAACAATAAAATGTTGCACCCAAATCAAGATAACTTTATAGAAATCACAACCATAAAGCCATAATAAACACTTTGGTTTTGCAAAAGCGTCCATGAAAAGAGTAAATTAGCCATTTTTTTGTAGTGAAAGTACTTCGTCTAACTTGTTCTACCAGCACATGGGCATGACATATAATTGTAGATAGGAATCGGATGATTCAGATCACTTGGAACCATAGACAATCTCAAGCTTATAATGGGTACAGTAGTCATTGAATTAAATATCTATGAACGACCAGCATTAGCTAATATTACCAATGGAGCTGGAGCCGCTCAAGAAGTAATGAAGATTTAGCATAAAAGGCCATGCATAGTTATACCAAAACATCAGCTTTAGCTCATGAATAGACTGTCATTCTCCTCCTGAAGCAGTACCTAAGATTTGGCGAGAAAAAAATTTTAAGTATCATTGTGGTGTATTAAAACAAGCAAAGTTGAAAATTTGGCACATAAAATTTGCTACCATACCCATCTACTGTATATGCCTGCGTAAATGTCTGCCATGATAGATAGAAAGCAATGTAGACTTCAGTGAGCAGCAGACTAAGGATTTCCTATAGTTAAGAATTATAGTTGATTAAAGTTTAGCAAACCTAAATGCACTTGAAGACTTCAGAAATTTAGTGCAGCAAGAGTACGCTCCATGTTTATATACCTTTACTCTTTAGTCTCTCTACCTCTCAAAGTATTTTCCCATCCATATTATTCATTGGACATATTTAACTACAATCCAGTAACTTTCTCTTGGCTTTCTTCCATCTTATTATTTACTGGCCATATCACTAGTATATAACTTTGATTTTTTTTTTTTTTTTTTTTGCATCTTAGAAGCTAAATGAGATTTTTTATCTTCTAAATTAAATGTGATCTGGATTCCAAGAAATAAAAACGCATAAAAAGTTCCAACAAGTTTAGACAATCCTACGAAGTTTCAAGTTAAGGAATGCTCTGGGCTATTCTAGATTTCTAGTGCTTAAGATTTTCATTAGCATTTCTAATCAATCAGCTATATTCATTTTTTTGCATAATCTTCTTAACTTTTCTAGTACATAATATTATTTAGATGCAAAATATTGAGTCAATAAAAAAGATTGATGTAAGAGTTTGAAAGCCCTAGTCTACGCATAATATGTATTAAAAATTAGCATTGATGTAAATAAATTTTACTCGGTAAAAATTGGCTTATAGTAACATCTATCCCTCAACTCATAAGGCATTAAAGTAGGTAATGGCAGACCACTCTTCATAAAAGATCAAATTGTGTAACTTACAGTAGCAAAGCAATATTCTTCCTGTTAGCCATTGATATGGAATTCCATCTAGTATTCTAGTCTTTTCCATCCATTATCCTGGCCTATCATCTCTAAAGAAATTTCAACATAACACTGCAAATTAAATGTCCTGATCAACTTCTAAAAGATAGCAGATCATTTATAGAATGTTTGAAAACAGAGACAATAAGTTTTGATCATGGCCTAAAAACCTTTATTTTCTGCTTTTCTATCTACCAGCTTGATTTATGGCATACCATCAAGAGGATCAAGAGAAAGGACAATTACAACAAAAAAAAGAAAAAACAAATGGATTAAGCAAGAAAAATATATATACCCACACACTAGAGTTGATGAAATCAAAGACCATCATAGAACTGTAATCAAAGGAAAGTCCATTATGATATATAGAGATATATAGGACGAGTGCAAGAAGTCAATCAATTCAACACCCCCATCATTATAAAAATAACCAAAATGGATAATATTGACTCGTTAGGAAGCTAATTTATACTCCAATATGTACTATATATAACCCATTAAAGTTAATAAGCTTAGCTAAATTCATTACAAAGTATTATAAGAGAGAATATTGAAAAAGATGAATGATATATACAAAGACCAAAAGTAAGAGAACACTATTTTATTAACTGTAAATTGCTTAAAATTATAATTGATAAAACACTGTAACAGCAGGAAATAAACCAACAAACCAAAATACAAATCATAACAAGTTTACTAGTAACAACAAGAACACAACAGAAAGAGGGGACACATAGCTCATCTTACAGATTCTTCATTCAACCATTAGCTCATCTGCATATTCTTCTTTTCTCTCTTGGTGTTTTCTGAAAGCTGCTTTAGATTTCTCTATATAAGGTTAACTTTCTCTTCTTGAGACATCAAGCTTGCTTAATTGGTTCAATACATCCTAAATCAATTAACTCAGCTCAGCCTCATTGTTTTATTTATATGACATATACTATGAGATTGAACACTACTCCAAACATCTTAAAGAACAAAGAGCACAAAAGACTAAGCTAAAATGAGCTCCAGTAGATAATATAGGCTATTACGCGACAAGGCTTATGTAACGTGTTCAAATTGTGACTCACGTATTAGCAAGTTTGAACAATTCTAATAAACCTTTAGTCATCATAGAACAATAACAAACTACATATGAGTCCTTACAACAGTAGCAATAACATGGTTAAAGACTCAGCATTAATTATAGTAAGTACACAAGCATAATGACTCCATTACTATGTGCATCAAGCAACACTTTCCACCGTTATACATAGATTTGTTATCATTTGAATTACTCATAGAAAGCATTGAGAATTCTATAAATTTCCATCCAGTTTAGAGATAACAAGAAAGGTAAATTTCAACCTGGAATTGGTTAATGAGAGATGCAAGGCCACCAAATATTCAGATGAATTACTTGATTGTTGAATAAACATCTGCATCAACAGCAGCATAAATAACTAAAAAGTCATCAGTAATTGAGAAAT
>SNQN01004465.1:3922-17711 GCA_008642245.1 Bassia scoparia
AAGCACTACTTCTCCCGCCCCCCGAGTCCCCTTAAAGTACTAATAGAGGGACTGAATGTAAATAACAAAGCCTATTAAAACATTTCTGACAACTAAGATGACAACTGGAATGAAGTCAAAACACCATGGTTAGCGGATCATAAACTGATACTTAGCATTGGTTCAAATGGAGTTCGTTGCACTTATTTAGGGGATAATATTCTCAGGTTTATACACATGAGGACCTCTTCCATTAAACATGGAAAAATATCATGCCTTAGTGACTCATAAACTGAACAACCCATGTGTCAAGGACAGAATTGTGCCTTATTACTTCATCAATATAAATTCAGGTCATGTGTATGGTTTCATATGAATTCCTATACATACCGTTCTTCCTATGCATATCGATTTCCTCTCTTTTAAGTACATAYAATCTACAACAAAAACTGAAAGTATACGGCAACTTCTTCAGATAATTAGTACTTTATAAATCTGTCATTCTGATGCAACAAAAGAACAACTTCAATTACCAAACTTATATATTTGTATTATTAGATTATATTCTCAACAATGAGCTTTTCCTAAAAACTGCTTTGATACTTCATCACATTATTCATATTAGATTGTATATATAGCTAATGAGACCCACACAAATAGAACTGGAAAACCATAAGCTTATATGCAAACTATGATATTTGATAACACTAAAGTTATGAGCAATTGTGAAAGTCCACTTTCACTGAATGACTAATTTGTAAGCCTGGTGGGTTACTCTACCTATTAACAACTAAATTCAAGATGAAACCCCACTGAGCTTGTCCCTCATACTATGAGTAAGCCCAATGAAGTTTGTCACTTTGCCTCATGACAAGCTATATAGGGTAATATCCTCATAGTTCATGAACTGATAGGTTTKATGAGTTTAGAATGAAAATAAGATGGCTTGCTCAAAAACTAGGTATGGAAAGAGCATATGCTAGCATGGATATCGTGTCTAATCATACATTGAGCAGAAACTTAATACAATTTGACATAGTGACTAATTTTTATACTGAGGACCAAGTAAAGAAAGGATACAACTATAGAATATGAACCAACGTCCATGCAATGTATTTTGGGACACCCAAATAGGAGAAAATGCATCCTATGTTAAAGAGAACMAGATATGGACTATAGAAAAAGAGAACCAACAAAGCTGTAACCAAGTCATGAGGAAAGGTTTTTCATTGAATAGACTAGTTAAGTTAGTATATGAGCTTTAACAAGAGACTGGCAAATAAGGSATTGATAAATCTTGAAGAGATTGGTATAAAAGCTTGTAGTTCAGTGTTTGCTCTGTCTAAAAAGAATGAATGTTCCTAATCCTTATGCATGCATTGATTCATTATGCATAGAAAACGTAGAACCTTTGTATAACAGTCTACTCATATAATGTCTAGTTCTGATGATGTGTGATTAGAAAACTCGCAAACTTATTTTGGTGATGAGATGAATTGAACAGTTTGTGCTAACCATCCTGAGACTCCAAAGCACTTGTTCTTCAAATATTGCTTTGGGCCAGCTGTAAGTGATTTGTCTAGTTGGAAAACTTGTAATATTGKGATAAAGGAAAATTTCTACTTGCCATATTTAGAACTAGATAATCCCCAAGCAAATGCTCAGTTTTCACATAAAATATAAATASCCTAAATCAAATCAAACCTTATCTTTTTTTATTGTGATTATATCACGATAAAATTTTATTTATGATATATGTAGAATTATATAGGTATACCAATTAATAAATGTTTAAATTTTTACTCAAAGTACGACATTCAATAACATTAGTTAAATATTTCCTAACATTTTTTCTGCAACAAATAATTAATAAAGTGGAGTTGAGAGGGAAATTTGGGAGGGAAAATATGAAAGGGTAGGCATTGCTTTAGTAAGAGTTAATAGATAGATTATAATGAGAGAAGGGAGAGAAGGGGATTGGAATTTACCTACCCCTTTTAACAAAGAAAAATCCCTCCACTGATAGAAAACATTGAATAAAAATTTAAAATCAATCTTTTCCATCCTTCATTTATTCTTCTCCGAATTTCTTCCCTCTTCGTCACTCTTCTAACATTTACAATATTATCCATATCCAAACAGCAGAAAAATTGATCTCATCCAGTCATGGGTAATATTGTAATATAAAAATGAAACCGAACTAACACTAGGATAATATTGTAATATAAATATTGTAATTTTGTCAAAAAAGGAAACGGATAATCATCATCTCTACGGGGTGGTGAGCTATTCTTATTACTCCTAAAACAAGACAGTAATTCCTCTATCCCTCCTCCTCCTCCTAGGCTCCTTCTGACACCATCACTTGCTCATTCCCCATCATCACCTTCTTCCAAGCTTAAGTTGTGTCTTAATAGTTCATTCTTTCTTATGCACGTTATTCAAAATTGTTTCCAAATACAACACAGCCTAGAAACTTCACATATTGTAACCTTTCATAGTCATTTATACACTGTTGAACTAACTTTGTTGATAAAGGATGCAACAAAGAAAATTTAATTCAGATGAAATGGTAAGTCAACATCTTTTCTATCCTGTAATGTGGTGAAAGTATATAGAACAAAAAGACATTCACATAATCTCAGATTAATATGAAAAGTTTATATTAGCTTGAACATAGGAAAGTTCCATAAGAGGTTGGAAATAGGTGGGTAATTTATAAAAGTGTTTAAGAACAGATTGAAATAAGCGTCGTTGTGAGATGGCGAAACATGCCATGAAAGTGTTTTCTCCTTTTCATTTTACATTGTTTGGTATACAAGTAAAAAATCATTTCCATGTGAGTAAATTTCCCTTACAATGACAGCAAATTATTTTCTTGCCAATTAAGGAAACTATTGTTTCCTCTATCTCTGCGCACTTTCACCCACTACCCTCGGTGCGGGCGGACGGTCTTGTCATCCTCATTTTTCCCTATTTCCATCACATTTTTACATGTAAACAAACAATGGAAATTCTGAAAGCCATTTTACATAGAAGTTCCTACAACCAACGACCCTATAGTGTTCCATTTCCAGTCTTTATAAGGTGATCAATTCCCCCCATTAACTTGTGAAAAAATCCATTACGTGCAGGTCCACTAGGAAACGACAATATTAAGGTAACATTCTTCTTAACAATGATTGCCCCAATTAGAATACGAAGTAATATCAGATACATCAAAAGAGTTACATATCACCACAAAAAACTATCACAACATCAAATGAAGAAAGCTTCAGAACAACACATCAATAAAAGCTATAACAATATTGAACAATTCCAGGTAAACATCATACCAAATTCATGCAGAAGTGAAATATGCCAAGTAAAGCACGAAAATAAAGTAAGTATAGATAATAAAACAAGAAGAAGGAGTGTAAAGAGATAACATGATCAGCATGTTTTAAAAAATACTGGGATTTGAAAGAGGATGGAAGAAATAGATGAAGAAGTTTTGAGGAAAACAAGACATTACAAATTCTTTGTTAAAATAAAATTAAAATATTGGTAAGAGAAAACAAAGTGCAGGTAGACTCGAATGCACTTCAATAATGAACCTAACACAATGGCGGGGACATTCGTTGCAAATCTGTCGCACCTAAATTAATCAATCTAGGGCATTGGTCATAATAACAAAGGCAGTCGAAATTATTACTCTCAATATATAGGATAGGTTAATCTATCCTTTGTTATATAAAATCTAACTCCTAACAACACATGTCTCACTCAACCTCATTCATTTCCCACACAATTCCCTCTATTCTCATTTCATGAAGCCATTGTTCATTTATTTATTTTTAATTTCTTTTAAACATAAAACACACTAACAAATTCAATTTACTTACTCGAAACCGTTTCTCAATCCTGATTTTTTCTCATCACTATAATTTTGATACTGCCTCATCGTCCCTAATAATCATGAGTTTAATCTCTATATATATACAGCCAAGGGTGTGACTATGGTCCACTAAGAAGCTAAATACTACCTTAATAATTAGCATTAAAATTATTCAATCAACATCTTAAAATGAAAAACCTTTAAGAGTCATAATGCATGCAACTTATTGGATAAGAATTTTGAATAGTTTAACAAAAGAAATAAGTCTGCATTATCAAGCAATTAATCAAACTGTGCTATTTTTTTCAAATACGAATTATTGCGTAAAATATCAACGTTAAGTGTAAATTAAATCGATTTTCGTTAATATCACAAAAAGCAATGAACTAAACAATAAGTCGTTAACTGCAATATCTCTATACATAATGAAGAGTGAAATATGTTCCAATTGAAAATCATTCATACTTTTATGTCATCATATTATTTACCAAACAAACCATAATTATTCAATAAAAATATAATTGACATTTATCAAACTTTTTCAATCAAGTAAGGCTTAATTTGATAATCAATATACTAGAAAACTATATTGATCAATAGTGTCTTATTAGAGCTTTTGATGATTCAACAATCAATTTTTCACTTCCCTGAAAATACATTGAACTTAATTATATATTAAATTTTAATCATTTTTCATAAATCAATTGATTGTAATGTAGTTTAAAAAATCCGAAAATCTCATTTCTATCTACCATAATATAAACTCTTCTTCTTCATGTCTTCGCCTAGCTAGATTACAACATTAAAAAGACTCATGTTCATTGTGTAGATGAAAACTTCAATTTATATGTGTTACCTTATTCTTAATCCATCCTTTATTCCATTGTAGTTTTCTTTAGTTTAATTGAGAAATTCTCAATTATATATTATGATCGGACTAAAGATCTTCATCATAATTCGAATCAATCTGTTATCGGTATTTGTTTTTGTTATGGTGTTCTTTTTTTTATTTTCGTAAAAATCCATTATTAGAACATTGATTTTATTAAATTATATTCTAATAGTTAACGTATTATTAATTTAAGTTTTTGAGAAACCATAGACATCATCCGCCAAATTAATATTATCAATCCATGAACAACTAAAAAACCATACTATTGTATAAAGAAAAACATAAATAATTTATAATTATTATTTTTCTACATGCAGCTGCAGATAGCGTGCAAAAATACTGACGAGAGAAGGCTCCCAGTCAGCATCGCTATTTCATCCCATTTAGATAATGCAACGCTTTGCCAATCTCAATTTCAAGCAACCAGTTTTGAGTGTAATATTTGCTCCCCATATTTCTCATATCTGTTTTCCCATTTGTGGTTTGGGGGTTGTGTTGTACAATTCTCAGTTTGAAATTCTGTGTTTGATTTGCCTTTCGGATACATTAAATTTGTCTCAATTTTGTTTCGGAATTCTTATTTCTATTCCTCCTAATTCGTTATTTCTGCCAAATAATTTTGCCCATAATGATTGGCCACTGTCTATTTGTTTCTCCATCTGACGAGCAATAACAATACTAACGATACAAAGTGCTGGCTGCCTAGCTTTACAGCATTACGCGATAGTGACATGTTATTATGATGTTGATAAACAAACTATTAGCACTAGTTCAAACCAATGTTTACATAGAGAAGTTTTATGTCGATTCATATAGAGTGGTTAATGGATTCAAGTTTGAGTAAAACAGTGGAGTGGCAGCAAGCGGGGAAGACATCAAGCTACAAATTAATATCTGGATCCAACCTTAATCTTATATCCTGAATTTGAAGGACATAACTAAATTTAAGCAAACTAAGATCCATAATTTTGTATGTAAGTATCAATCTCATTGATGAAAATAAAATAAGAGAAAGAAGACCATTTTAATTCTTCATCTACCTACATGTGAATGATACAATTCAGCTGCAAAACGAATATAGATCCGTTTTACTACCACTCAATTTAATCTAGTTTGTTGTAGCGATGGAACTACAGCAAGAACATTAGACAATCTCATTAGACTGCAGTGAATAGTGCTAATGTGCATCATAAAAAAAAAATATTTAAAAGTTAAGTGATAATAAGAATAATAAAATATTTATGATGAATGAGTTGTATTTATCTTATGAATTCAATACAGTTATTATAAGAAACTGTTATCGATATACACTTGCAACTATCTAAGCTTAAATTAGAATAACAATTAGGTACAATTAGTTAGTATTAGTTTATAATTTTATAAGGAAAATAAAGAAGATCCTTCATTTTTAACACTCCTCTGAAAGGATTTTCTTTGAACCCAATTTTCTCGTCAGTCGAAAAGGTTGTTTTTTGAAAGAGAATTTTGTGATATATTAGCAATTGTTTCTCTGAGCACAATGATTTAATCTGATCTTTCGCAGTCTTCAACTTCAACTTGACGAAGTGATATTATTTTAATGGTATCGTTCGATGAAGGCACGGATTCTACCATAGCAATAGCAGATTACTATACAAAATATTTTTGTACTTGCTTTGAGCTTCACCCATTTCTGCTAAATCCTCTTAACAGATGCTTATTTGCTGCTGTCAACTTCAATTAGGAATTTATATAGTTACACCAATATATCAGCTCGGCAGTTGATTGAGCCAAGTAATCTTGCCTCTGGCTGAGCCAAGAAAATGCTCCATTTCAAGGTAAATTAAGATCTATTCTTTTCATATATCTATGATCCACCCAGTCACTCGTCTGATATCCAATTATTTGAATTTAAATGACGTGTACTCATATTTCATAATCCGAGGTCTTTTAATAACAAGAACCTCTGAGCTTTTAGTGATCTGACTTGGTTTCTGCATAACTTGCTAGCATGCTACTGCATAACATCATATCTGGTCTTGTACTTAGTAAAAACTCAATTATAACTTTAATGTTATTACACATCGTCTGAATCATCTCGTTGCTTAACTCCAATCTGAGCAAAGGGGTGATCACCGTTTTGCAGTTGTCCATCTTAACCTTTCTTAAGATTTTCAGCATATTTCTTTGACTTAGAAAAACCCTTCTCAATGGTGAATCTCCATACGAGGAAAATAATTCATTAGTGCAAGATTCAGTCATTTCAATTCTTTCAGCTTGCTTTGAACGTCCTCTATATGTTGATATTTTTCCGGTAATGATTAATCATCCACTGTAAGGATAGAAGTATATATTAGTTCGCATCAATTTTAGTATAAAGTTCTTTCGTTAGGATTCTCTAATCCTGCTGAATAAGTACCATCAATCGACTATACATAAGCGCGTGACTTGTTAAGCCCATATAGACTTTCCTTTAGCTTAGTACTTCTGTTTTCCTTTCACTACAAAACCTGAGTTGTGTCAATGTAGATTTCTCTTCGAGAAATCCATTAGAAAGGCTGACTTGACATAAGTTGAGAAAATTTTCTCTCTGCGCGCTAAGCAAGATTACCTACTGTATCTTGTCTTGACACCGAGCAATGTCCATTATATCAATGCCGAATTGTTGTATACCCTTTACTACGAACCTATTTGTTTTTGAACTGAGCATTGGTGAGTTGTGTTTGAATATCCACTTCACACCAATGACGCTTGTAGATGGTTATCTGCATTCCAGTTTGATTTTCAATCATGTGAACTTCTCTTTCATAGCATTCTCCATTTCATATTGAGATGCTGCTCATAATCTATGGTCTTGAGTATGCTAGACAACAAATTCACATGTTCATAATCAAATCTGAATTCTTCAGTGGTCTATATTGTCATGAGATTTTGCGTTCCCTTCTTGTGAGGGATCTGTATGAGGAGCTACCATACTCAAACCATGAGAATTTTGCTAATCTGTCGAGCTCTCCCTGCGAGGTTGACGTGTTGATACTGGAATGAAATTGGTGGTTGTTGTTGTTTGTTTGTTGTGTCCAATGAAGTGTCACAATATCTTTATCAATGTCATTTTCCCCCAATTCCTGAGCACCTTCGTCAAATACACACCGTGCTAACATTGAACTTTAGATATATAGGATATATTACCTATACTTGGATTGAGACTATAGCAAGGAGAACTTCATGCTTTTTCCACTTATCATCAAGTTGTGACGCTTGGATCATGTATATGGCAACATAACATATCATCCAAATACCCCTAAAGACTTAACAGATGGTTTATACAGTCCACTTCATTGGGTCGAGCTCTTTATCTTTTGTCAAACGATTGAAGATACACAGATGAAAACTGCTTCTGCCCAAAACTGTTACCACGCTTATCCCTTTGAGCAATTGATCTTGCCATCTCCATGAGGTCTATTCTCTTTCAGTCACACATTCTGTTGTTATAAGAATTAAACTGATGAGGTGATTTGCATACAAAATTTGTTGAATTATGAGGTATACTCTGTCCATTTCGCTCTAAGATTCAATTATTTCTCGAACTTCTTTCTCACATAATCTTGAATTCTATAATATTGTAAAGACTTGAAGTCCGACTTCTTTCATGCAAATATACCCATGCCATTGCGATGAATAATCATCAATGAATAGAGATGAAATTTTGTATCTTCTAGAGAAGGAGTTCTGCATTGACTCACATACATCTGTATGACTGAGTTGTAATTTTTTTGTCGCTCTTGCGGCAAGTCCTTGGAAAGGTATGTCTGTGGTCATTTCCCCAACTGACAGACCGCAAGGGAACGCAATATTATGATCTGACAAAACGGTATCATGCCTTCACGCATTTTTCTTGAAGTAATTAATTCTGAAAATTACTAGACAAAACGTTTGTGCCATAGCCATGTATCTCTCTCCTTGAGCATGCAAGCCCTTTCTTTCCTTCATATGCCAATTTAATGGAAAACATTTATTTGCATCTTAATATTAGCAACTTGATTTTTTTGTGAGTCAAGATTGCGCATGATCTCCTTGAAATGATAGAATTATCCTTTTGAACCATTTGAGGAACACTGAGCAAATTTTGATAAGCTAGGGACATAAAGGACATCTTTAATGAACTTCCCTTTGTCTGAATAGCAACTGTGCCTTTTCCTTCAGACTTACCATGATCCATTACCCATTTTTATAGGGATTTGACGGAACGTGGTCGATAATGGTGAAAAATAATGGATTGCTTTGGGTCATATGATTTGTGCAGTCCGCTATCTATAAGCCAATCATCTTTTTTTCATAGTATTATTTGTTAGCATAAATAGATAGTCTTCTTCATCAATTGTCTCTGAAACGCTTGCTTGTGTTGTTCTTAAACCTGCAAACATTTTCACTATGACAAATTTCTTGCAATTGTTGCATTGTGGTTTCCCTTGTGCCAACATTCTTTTCTTCATGATTTGTTTTCTTACAAGTTTTGCAAGAGGAAATTTACCGTTGTTCATTTGTTCTCTAATTTTGTATGAATCTTGTTCTTGAAATTCCCTCTTGATTATGTGAGGTTTTTGATGACGAGGGATTATGTCTTGATTGGAAAGCTCCTCTGGACTTCTGAATGTTTCATATCCCTAATATCATCCTTTGTTCATGTATTTGTAGAGAACCAAGGAAATCCACAAGAGATATGTAATGTCTTTGACTCTTCAATTATTTGTGCAAAGATTAAACTTTTTGGACAAAGTTAATAGCATCTTTGCACAACTCGTGATCAGTTTATATCTGGCCCATGGCTTTAACTGATTCACGATTTCTATTACTTCTGCTGAGTAATTTTATCTCATTGCTTTCATCTGCAAATTATCAAACTCAAGTTGAAGAGATTTAATTTGACAATTTTCATTCTCTCGGTTCCTTGAAATCATTTTTCAAGGTATCCCATGCTTGTTAGCAGGTAGCATTCATTATTCGAGGAAAACTGAGTCTGTAGTAGGAGCGGTGAATTTTGGCTAATGCTTCTGCATCTTTTTTTGCCAATCACTCCTCCTACAACGATTCTCCTTCATTTGCTCATTGTTGTATACCTGACTCAACAACTTCCCATACGCCAAATCGCGTAAGACGGTCTTCATTCGAATGGCTCCAATATTCTTAATTTGCTTCCATTAATAGATGGAACTTGTTGCGGTTATTGTGTTTGTAAATGCCATTGTTTTTCAGATAATATTTTTGAAATATATATTTCTAACTTGCGAAATCGTGCTTAAGCTTCTTGATCGTACCAGCTCTGATACCGACTGTTAGGATAAGTGCTAATTGTGCATAAATATATAAAATAAAAAATAAAATTGTATAATAAGAATAATAAATTTTGTATTGATGATGTTATTCATTCTTATGAGATTTTCATTACATTAATTAAGAATATTATTTACATATACACTTGCCACTTATCGTAACTTAATATAGAATAACAATTAGGCAATTAGTTAGTTAGTTAGTTATAAATTAAGGAAAATATGGAAGAAATCCTTCATTTTAACATTGGCAATCTGTATTCTGGCACGCAGGTAGTACTTATATAAGGCCGATCTGCTTGATTTTTTTTGTGATTTTTCTTAATTTTTTTAAAGCCTAATACTCTTTGAACATGTATAGTTTGGCTTGAAGGAGCATTTGGTTTTGGTTTCCTTCTCAGCTGTCACATCGTGCAAGTCTTCCATCTCTATTTCATATATATTTTTTCGAGTAAGTTGAACTTYATAGCRTGGAAAGAAATCAAATTTTTGATCATTAGTTGTAAGAGTATGAATTTTGGCCCTGTAAAATTTCTTATTTGTTGATTTAATAATAAGATAGTTCCAATGTTTTTTTATGATGGATTTATTAAAATATCATATCTATCCTAACTTTTTCTTAAAAAAAACCTATCTCAGGAAGCGGTTACCATCTGTGAGTTCACATATCTTTCTACCATTGGATCTCCTCACTTGGCTCACTGGGGCTGCATGTAACTAGGTAAGTGTATTGATCTTAATGAACATTATTTGGCTTTTTTCTTGTGTGATGATACAATGAGTTTTCTTCGTCAATAATTATTAGCACCTCATATTATCAAATTTATTAGATCCAACCCAGTATGTAATGAAAGGATTCTATGTGATATGTTTCACTTTTGTCTTTCTTAGTTCAACCCAATGGCCATTTTGTTCACATTATCAAGTTTTGCATGACTCAATCAAAGTGGCTTCCTCTATTCAAATTATTCCCAAAGCTGRTGTGCCCACAGTCCAAACACAAAACTGTTGCTACAATGCTAGCCATTCTTTTCAAACTATAATAAGCTGATATCACTTGTAATCCTGCAAATTTGGGTTCGAAGAAAAGGACACGAGAGATTATGAAACAATTGGGTTTCTAAAAGAAACAAAGAAGATACTTRGTATTAAAAAAACTAGCTTCTCTCAACTTTAACAAGAATTCCACTTTCTTTAAGGTAGTAGAAGATGGTTGTTGAAACTTGAAATTCCTCATGAGCATAGAAGCATTGCATTAATAAAATATTTAGAGTAGTTAAAACTTATGRTGTTACTCTGTTAGGAATCAATATAGCAAGGGATACATAGTTTAGGGAATTAATATTGTACGCCGAAATTAGTTTGAATTGTCTTCTCTTTTAGTGGTATGGGGATGTSATTATAGAATTGATGCATTGATTGTATGACTTGTGAGTAAATGACACTCCCGTCCTCGTGAAATTTGATAAATTATTTTAACAACCATTAGCAAAGTCTGCAAAAAAAGTATAAACTACATATAAAAAAAGGAAGTAGTTTAGCCGGTAATCCTTCCTTCACAACCATGCNTATTAATGGCTCCAAGTCCAACCATTATTTCATCCCAAATTATTTTAGATATATGCAACTCCATTTGCTCAAATCTCCAATTTCATAGCAAGCCAGTTGTTGATTTGGTAAGTATTTGCCCCAATTTCCATATTTCTTTTGTGTTTTCCCCATTTGCTGGTTTTGGGGTTTGTGTTTACAATTTCAGTTTTGAATTCTGTGTTTTTGTGATTTTTMCCTTTCGTGATTTACATTATAATTTTGTGCTTCCAATTTTGGTTTTCGAATTCTGTATTTTTGCTATTTCCCTAATTCTGTTATTTCTGCAAATAATTTTGCCCATAATTGAATTTGGCCACTGTCTATTGTTGTTTCTTCCATCTGACGAGCAATTAACAAATAACGATACCAATAGTTGCTGCCTGCCCTTAGCTTTTACAGCAATTAGCCGATAGTGATCATGTTATAGTGATGTTGATTACAACAAACTATTTAGCATCTATTCAACCAAATGTTTTACATCGAATGTTYTTATGCCGATTCATTATAGATYTTGGTTAATTTGATCAAGTTTGAGTAAAGACAGTGACGGTGGCAAAGCGGGGAAGAGCATCAAGCTACAAATTGTAAGTATACTGTGATCTCAACCTTAGATCTTATACGCTGAATTTGAAGGAACATATAGAAATTTAAAGCCAAACTATGCTATTCCATAATTTGGTATGGTGAAGTATCAATTCTCATTGACTTGGAATGATAAAATAAAGAGAGAAGAAGACCATTTAATTCCTTCACTACCTTACATGTTGACATGTACAAATTCAGCTGAAAAAACTAATATTTAATCCCTTTTTACCACTCAATTTATCTAGTTTGTTGTAGCTGCAGTGGGATACTACAGGCAAGAACAATTCAGAACAATTCTCATTACTAGCTGCAGTGGGATATAGTGCTAATTGTGCATATAATATATAAAAATATTAAAATATAAATGTGTATAATAAGAATAATATAATTGATTTTTATTGATGATGATGTTGTATTTATTCTTATTGAGATTTTCAATTACATTTATATAGAGATGATTAGTTACATATACACCTTGCCAACTTATCGTAAGCTTTAATATTAGAATAACAATTAGGCAATTAGTTAGTTAGTTAGTTATATAATTTAAGGAGAAATAGAAGGAAGATCCCTTCATTGTTTAACACTCCTCCTTGAAGGATTTTCTTTGAACGCCAAGTTTTTCTCTCAAGTGCTCGAAAGTTGTTTTTTGAAAAGAGCTTTTGTGATATATCAGCAATTTGTTCTTCTGAGGCACAATGAATTAGGCTATCTTTCCTGCACTTTCAACTTCACGGACGAAGGATATTTTATTTTTATATGTTTAGTTTTTCGATGAAGCCACTGGATTCTTGCAATAGCAATACAGATTTTACTATCACAAATATTTTGTTGTGCTTTGCTTTTGAGCTTCACCCATTTCTGCTAAAATTCTTCTTAACCAGATTGCTTGATTTGCTGCTGCCACATACAGCAATATATTCAGCTTCTGCAGTTGATTTAGCCCACAGATCTTGCTTCTTGCTTAGCCAAGAAAATGCCTCCATTTCCAAGGTGTTAATACATATCCTGATGTGCTTTTTCATATCATCTATGGATCCAGCCCAGTCACTGTCTGAATATCCAATTAGTTTTGAATTTTAATGGACGTGTTACCATATTCCATATCCGAGGTTCCTTTAGATAACGAGAACTCTTCTTGATTGTTGTAAGTGTATCTGACTTGGTTTCTGCATAAACCTTGCTAGCATGGCTTATGCATACATCATATCTGGTCTTGTAGCTGTTAGATATAACAGACTTCCAATTATACTTCTATATTGTTTATTATCGAGCATCTTCTGAATCATCTTCCTTTGCTTAACTTCTCATTCTGAGCTAAAGGGGTGGACACCCGTTTGCAGTTTTCCATCTTAACTTTCTTAAGATGTTTTCAGCATATTTCTTTTGACTTATGAAAATCCCTTCTTCAGATTGTTGAATCTCCATACCGAGAAAATAATTCATTAGTCCTAGTCCAAGATCATTCATTTCAAATTGCTTCTTCAAGTCTTGCTTGAATGCTTCTATCATTGTTGGTATTGTTTCGTAATGATTAGATCATCCACGTAAAGTGAT
>SNQN01004465.1:17736-31335 GCA_008642245.1 Bassia scoparia
AGGGATTGAAGAAGATGTGATGAAAGAAGTTTGAGGGCAAGAAACAAGAACATTCCTATTTCTTTGGTTGGAAAATGAAATTAAATATAGTTGAGTGAAGGAACAAAGTCAGTGTTCTACTTCGAATGGGCACGATTCAATATGAACCACACGATGGGCGGGACATTTTCGTTGCCAATTTCGGCACCTAAATTAATCATCTAGGGGCATTGGGATGAAAAACTAAAGGGATGGAAAGTATTTTACTCTCTAATATGATAGTGGAAGGGTATCTATACCTGTTATATTAAATTTAACCTCCCTAACAACCACCATTTTCCCCTCATTCATTTTCCCAACAATTCTCTCATTCCTCATTTTCATGAAGCCAATGTCATTATTATTTATTTTTTAATTATTCTTTCTTTAAACATAAAACACACTATACATAATTTCATTGTTACTTCGTAAACCTGTTTTCTCAATCCTTGATTTTCTTCTCATTTTCACATAAAATTTGATTACCCCATCTCCTCCACCTAATCAATCATTGGAGTGTTTAATCTCTATTATAAAGCCCAAGGGGGCTTATGGTGGTCCCCCTATTGAACGTTACAAATACTACCCTTAATGGAATTAGATTTTAAAAATTATTCAATTCAAACTCTAAACTGAAAACTTTAAAGTCATTATCACTGCAACTTATTAGGATAAATTGAATAGTTTTAACAAAAGAATTAAGTCATTAATTATCATCAATTAATCAACTTATTTGCCATTAATTTTTCAAATTATCATAGTGCTAAAATAATCACGTTAATTTAACATATAATCATTTTCGTTTTATATGTTCAATACAAAATACAATACATCTCGACAATAGTGTTAATGCAATAATCTCTATTACTAAAGTTGAAGAGGAACACTGATGTCCCATTGAATTTCATTTATACCTTTTTTGTATCAATTATTTACACAACCAAACCGATTAAGTTATTCAATAAAAAATATAATTTGACATTTATAACTTTTTTTCAATCAATTAAGCTCTTAATTGATTAATCAATATATATTGGTCAAAACTATATGTATCAATCTTTTCTTAAGTTAACTTCTTGATTTTGATTCAACAATCAATTTTTAACATTCCTCTGAAATACATGATAATTGATATCTAAAATTTATCAATTTTTTTCATTTATTAATCAATTGATTGTAATGAGTTTTATAAAATACCAAAAATTCTCATTCATACATTCTACCATTAACTCAATCATCTTCTTCTCCATTCTTCTCCTAATCTTAGCGTTGACACTTAAAAAGACTTCATGTCATTGTTATGAAAAACTTCATGATTATTAATGGTGTTACCTTTATTCTTAGATCCATCTTTTATGTTTCCAATTTAGTTTTTTAGTTTAATGAGAAATTTCCAATTTTATAGTATTATTGTACTTCGTTACCTAAAGGATTTTCACTCAATTCGATCAATCTTTGTATGTTTATTTGTTTTTTTTATTTTTGTTATTTTTCGTAAAATCTTATTTTTAGACATTGATTTCTATTTTATATTTATTATTGGTTTCTAATTATGTTAACGTATTATTATTTTAGTTTGTGAGAAAAACATTATTGCATCATCCGCCAAATTAATATTATCAATCAATGAACAACTTAAAAAAACCATTATAAACTATTGGTATAAGGGGAAAACTAATAATTTATGTTATTTATTTCTTCTACTATGCACGCACGCATCCGATGCCAAAAATACTAGTATAAATGCTCCAAGGTCCACCATTATTTCATCCCAAATTATTTTAGATATATGCAACTCCATTTGCTCAAATCTTCAATTTCATAGCAAGCCAGTTGTTGATTTGTAAGTATTTGCGCCCAATTTCCTATTTCTTTGTGTGTTTCCCATTTGCTGGTTTTGGGGTTTGTGTTACAATTTCAGTTTTGAATTCTGTGTTTTTTGTGATTTTTGCCTTTCGTGATTTACATTATAATTTGTGCTTCCAATTTTGGTTTCGAATTCTGTATTTTTGCTTTCCCTAATTCTTTATTTTTCTGCAAAATTTTGCCCATAATTGAAATTTGGCCACTGTCTATTGTTTCTTCCATCTGACGAGCAATTAACAAATAACGATACCAATAGTTGCTGCCTGCCCTTAGCTTTTACAGCAATTAGGCCCGATAGGATATGTTATTAGTGATGTTGATTCTAACAAACTATTTAGCATTCTATTCAACCAAAGTTTTACATCGAATGTTGTTATGCCGATTCATTATAGATGTTGGTTAATTTGCAAGTTTGAGTTAAAGACAGTGAACGGTGGCAGCGGGGAAGAGCATCAAGCTACAAATTGTAAGTATACTGTGATTTCACCTTAGTCTTATACGCTGAATTTGAAGGAACATATAGAATTTAAAGCCAAACTATGCTATTCCATAATTTGGTATGTGAAGTATCAATTCTCATTGACTTGAAATGATTAAATAAAGAAGAAGAAGACCATTTAATTCTTCACTACACTTACATGTGACATTGTACAATTCAGCTGAAAACTAAATATTTAATCCCTTTTACCACTCAATTTATCTAGTTTGTTGTAGCTGCAGTGGGATACTACAGGCAAGAACAATTCAGAACATTCTCATTACTAGCTGCCAGGTGGGTATAGTGCTAATTGTGCATTATATATATTAAAATATTAAAATATAAATGTGTGATATATAGAATATATATTTGATTTTTATTGATGATGATGTTGTATTTATTCTTATTGAGATTTTCAATTAACACTTATTATAGAGATGATTAGTTACATATTACACCTTGCCAACTTATCGTAAGCTTTACTTTTAGAAAACAATTAGGCAATTAGTTAGTTAGTTAGTTTATATTTAGGAGAATAGAAGGAAGATCCTTCTTTTTAACACTCCTCCTTGAAGGATTTTCTTTGAACGCCAGTTTTTCTCTCAAGTGCTCGAAAGTTTGTTTTTGAAGAGCTTTTGTGATATATCAGCAATTTGTTCTTCTGAGGCACAATGAATTAGGCTGATCTTTCCTGCACTTTCAACTTCACGGACGAAGTGATATTTTATTTTTAATGTTTAGTCTTTCGATGAAGCACTGGATTCTTCGCAATAGCAATAGCAGATTTTACTATCACAAATATTTTTGTAGCTTTGCTTTTGAGCTTCACCCATTTCTGCTAAAATTCTTCTTAACCAGATTGCTTGATTTGCTGCTGCCACATACAGCAATATATTCAGCTTCTGCAGTTGATTGAGCCCACAGTATCTTGCTTCTTGGCTTAGCCAAGAAAATGCTCTCCATTTCCAAGGTGTTAATACATATCCTGATGTGCTTTTTCATATTCATCTATGGTCCAGCCCAGTCACTGTCTGAATATCAATTAGTTTTGAATTTTAATGGCGACTGCTTACCATATTCCATAATCCGAGGTTCCTTTAGATAACGAGAACTCTTCTTGATTGTTGTAAGTGTATCTGACTTGGTTTCTGCTATAACCTTGCTAGCATTGCTACCTGCATACATCATATCTGGTCTTTGTAGCTGTTAGATATAACAGACTTCCAATTATACTTCTATATTGTTTATTATCGAGTCTTCTGAATCATCTTCCTTTGCTTAACTTCTCATTCTGAGCTAAAGGGGTGGACACCTGGTTGCAGTTTTCCATCTTAACTTTCTTAAGATGTTTTCAGCATATTTCTTTTGACTTATGAAAATCCTTTCTTCAGATTGTTGAATCTCCATACCGAGAAAATAATTCATTAGTCCAAAATCAGTCATTTCAAATTGCTTCTTCAAGTCTTGCTTGAATGCTTCTATCATTGTTGGTTGTTGTCTGTAATGATTAGATCATCCACGTAAAGTGAATTAGGAATTATGATATTAGTTCAATCAATTTATGTAATAACGTTGCTTCGTTAGACTTCTTCTTTAAATCCTTTGCTGAATAAAGTAACCATCAATCGCTGATACTAAGCCGTGGAGCTCTGTTTTAGCCCAATATAGAGCTTTCTTAGCTTCAGTACTTGTCTCTTTCCTTTCACTACAAAACCTGGAGGTTGTTTCATTGTAGATTTCTTTTCAAGAAATCCATTTAGAAAGGCTGAGCTTGACATCATAGTTTGATAAATTCTCATTTGTCTCTGCGCGGCTTAGAGACAAGTATTACTTCTAATGTATCTTGTCCTTGACACGGAGCAAAATGTTCATTATTAATCAATGCCGAATTGTTGTGAAGTACCCTTTTACTACCAACCTAGCTTTGTGTTTTTGAACTGGCCATTTGGGTTGAGTTTTGGTTTGAATATCCACTTCACACCAATGACGTCTTTGTTAGGTGAGTTTATCTCTGCATTATCCCAAGTTTTGAATTTTTTCAATTCATGTGATATTTCTCTTTCATTAGCAGCTCTCCATTCTTCATATTGAGAATGCTTGCTCAAATTTAACTGGTTCTTTTGAGTTGCTGACACAATAATTCACATTGTTAAAATCAGATCTTGGATTCTTTTTCAGTTGTGTCATATATGTCAGAGATTTTTTGCGTGTCCTCTTTGGAGGTGATTCTGTGAGGAGTCTCACCATACTCAAAATCCAGAGAAATTTTGGCTCAAATTATTGTCGCATTCTCCTCCTGCGAGTGTTTGACGTGTCTGATTACTTGGAATTGGAATTTGTGGTGTTGGTTGTTGTTGTTGTTGTTCCAATGGATAGTGTCAACATATCTTTTATCAATGTCATTTTCCTCCAATTCCATGATGCACCTTCGTCAATACTACTCCCTGCTAACTATGAACTTTATGAGTATATGGAATTATACTCTATATCCTTTGGATTGAGAGGCTATAGCCAGGAATATTCCTTTTTCAGCTTATCATAGTTTGTGACGCTTTGATCAGGTATATGAAATAACATATGCATCCAAATACCTTAAATGACTTTACAGATGTTATATTCCATCCCATGCTTTCATTGTGTTCCGACCTTCTATTGCTTTGTTGCGAGCGATTTTGAAGATAGCACAGATGTATAAACTGCTTTCTGCTCCAAACTTGTTAGCACGCCTTAACATTGGTTGATTCTTGCCATCTCCATCGCGATTTATTCCATGTTTTTCTAGTCACACCATTCTGTTGTGGTGTATTAGAAACTGTAAACTGATTGATGATTACCTTTTGCATCACAAAATTTGTTGAATTTCCTGTATGAGGTATACGCTGTCCATTGTCGCTTCTAAGATCATTATTTCTGCGAACTTTCTTCTCAACATAATTTCTTGAATTTTTATATTTATAAGACTTCTGAACGTCTTTCATTGAAATGATACCTGCATTCGAGAATATATCATCAATGAATAAGAGGAATATTTGCTATCATCAGAGTGAAGAGGTTTCTCTTTGGCACATACATCTGTATGTACGAGTTGTAATTTTTTTGTCGTCTTCGTGCAAGTCCTTTGGAATGGTTGTCTTGTTCATTTTTCCAACTGACAACCACGAACACGCAATTTATATCTGACATAACTGGTATACCTTTCACATATTTTTCTGTGAAAGAAGTTTAAATTCTGAAATTACTATGACCAAAAACGTTTGTGCCATAGCCTGTAGCTTCACTCCTTGGCATGCAATGCCCTTTCTTTCCCTTCATATTGCCATTTAATGGAAAACATTATTTGCATCTTAATATTAGCAACTTGATTTTTTTGTGGATCAAGATTGGCGCATGATTCATCCTTGAAATGGATAGAATATCATTTTGAACCATTTGAGAACAGTCTGGCATTATTGATTTAATGCTAGGAATAAAGGACATCTTTAATGACTGTCCTTGTTTGTCTGAATAGCAACTGTGCCTTTTCCTTCAGACTTTACCATCGATCCATTACCCATTTTATAGGAGTTTGACGGACGTGTCGATATTGGTGAAAATATGGATTGCTTTGTCATTATGATTTGTGCATCCGTATCTTATAGCAATCATCTTTTTTTCTAGTATTTATGTTTGATTAGCATAGAATAGATTAGTCTTCTTCATAATTGTCTCTGAACGCTGCTTGTTGTTTCTTAAACCTGCAAACTTTTCAGCTTGACCAATCTTCTGCAATGGTTGCATTGTGGTTTCCCTTGTGCAACAAATTCTTTTCTTCATTGATTGTTTTCTTTACAAGTTTGCAAGGAGGAAATTTACTTGTTCATTTGTTCTCTATTGTTGTATGAATTCTTGTTCTTGAAATTCCTTGGATTATTGTGGGGTTTTGATGACGAGGGATTATGTCTTGATTGGAAAGCTCCCTCTGGACTTCTGAAGTGTTCATTATCCCTAATATTCATCTTTGTTCATGTATTTGTAGAGACAAGGAAATCCACAGAGATAATGTTTGTAATGTTTTTGACTCTTCAATTATTGTGCACAAGATTAAACTTTTTGGACAAAGTTAATAGATCTTTTGACAACTCGTTGATCAGTTATCTTTGGCCCATGGCTTTTAACTGATTCAGATTTCTATTACTCTTGCTGAGTAATCTTTTTATGCTTCTTGTTTTTTCATCTGCAATTATCAAACTCAAGTTGAAGAGATTGTAATTTGACATTTTCATTTTCTCGTCCTTGAATTTCATTTTTCAAGGTATCCCATGCTTGTTAGCTGAGGTAAGCATTCATTATTCGAGGAAACTGAGTCTGTAGTAGCGAGGGAATTTTGGCTAATGCTTGCATCTTTGTTTTGCCAATCAACTCCTCCTACAACTGATTCTCCTTCATTTTGTCTTATTGTGTATACCTGACTCACAACTTCCCATACGCCAATGCGCGTAAGACGGTCTTCATTCGATGCTCAATATTCGTAATTGCTCCCATTAAATATGGAACTTGTTGCTGTTTATTGTGTTTGTAAATGCCATTGTTTTTTCAGATAATATTTTGTGAATATATATTTCTAACTTTGCGAAATCGTGCTTAAGCCTCTTGATCGTACTAGCTCTTGATACCAACTGTAGGATATAGTGCTAATTGTGCATATAATATATAAAATATTAAATATAAATGTGTTAATAAGATAATATAATTGATTTTATGATTGATGATGTGTCATTTATTCTATGAGATTTTCAATTACATTTATATAGGATGATAGTTACATATACACCTTGCACTTATCGTAAGCTTTAATATTAGAATAACAATTAGGCAATAGTTAGTTAGTTAGTTATAATTTAAGGAGAAATAGAGGAGATCCTCATTTTTAACATGGCAATCTTGCTATATCTGGGCACAGCGGGTGTAGCTTATATATGTGCTGATCTGCTATTTTTTTTGTGATTTTTCTTAATTTTTTTAAAGGCTAATACCTTGAACATGTATGTTTGGTTGAAGGAGCATTTGGTTTGGTTTCCTTCTCAGCTGTCACATCGTGCAAGTCTTCCATCTCTATTTCATATATATTTTCGAGTAAGTTGAACTTGATAGCCGGAAAGAAATCAACTTTTGATCATTAGTTGTGTAGAGTATGAATTTTGGCCTGTAAATTTCTTATTTGTTGATTATATAAAGATAGTTCCAATGTTTTTTATGATGGATTTATTAAAATATCATATTTCTTCCTAATTTTTCTTAAAACTATCTCAGGAGCGGTTACATCTGTGAGTTCACATATCTTCTACATTGGATCTCTCCACTTGGCTCACTGGGGCTGCATGTAACTAGGTAAGTGTAGTGATCTTAATGAACATTTATTGGCTTTTTCTTGTGTGCTGATACAATGAGTTTTCTTCGTCAATAATATATTAGCACTATATTATCAATTCATTAGATCAACCAGTATGTAATGAAAGGATTCTATGTGATATGTTTCACTTTTGTCTTTCTTAGTTCAACCAATGGCATTTTGTTCACATATCAAGTTTTCATGATCATCAAAGTGGCTTCCTCTATTCAAATTATTCCAAAGCTCTGTGCCCACAGTCCAAACACAAAACTGTTGCTACAATGCTAGCCATTCTTTTCAGACTATAATAAGCTGATATCACTTGTAATCCTGCAAATTTGGGTTCGAAGAAAAGGACACGAGAGATTATGAAACAATTGGGTTTCTAAAGAAACAAAGAAGATACTTGTATTAAAAAAACTAGCTTCTCTCAACTTTAACAAGAATTCCACTTTCTTTAGGTGTAGAAGATGGTTGTTGAAACTTGAAATTCCTCAATGAGCATAGAAGCTTGCATTAATAAATATTTAGAGTAGTTAAACTTAATTTTTACTCTGTTAGGAACAATAAGCAAGGATACATAGTTTAGGGAATTAATATTGTACGCCGAAATTAGTTTGAATTGTCTTCTCTTTTAGTGGTATGGGGATGTGATTTATAGAATTGATGCATTGTTGTATGACTTGTGAGTAAATGAATCCCGTCTCCGTGAAATTTGATAATTTATTTAACAACCATTAGCAAAGTCTGCAAAAAAGTATAAACTACATATAAAAAAGGAAGTAGTTAGGCTCGGTATCCTTCCTTCACACCTGCTACATGATGGCTATTATTGATCTCTAATTTCTCCGCTTTGTATATTCCAGTGTAGTGTCCTGAGAGCAAGTGGTTTGAGAATATCAGAATAGGCTTAATCAAATGGCTTTCTTTCATGCATGATTGCATACTTCCACTTTGGAGCGGTTTTAGTTATGATCAAATTTTCGCGTAACTTGTTTTAGAATGGTTATCTAAAATTGAGATATATAAGCGTATTTGTAATGCATGTTGCAATTTGGTGTTTGTTGTTATTCATATGGTGCAAGATGTTAATGCAATAGGCCATAAACATTAACATGATCACCAGTTTGTCGTTACTGTAGGTATGTAGTACACATTATATTCGTAAGGATGAGGAAGGCGTAAGAGACCGATTGAGACGGTAATGTAGCAATGAATCTCACCACATGACGTGTAGAGGACGAGATGCTCCAACAATGCACTGTCGACATTGAGGAACAAGATCTAAATCAGCAGCACAAAACACATGGAAGAACAAAGATGCATCTTACTTAATTTATTGCCTCTCATAGTTATTTTGAAGTAAGTAGTTTACAAACAAAGATTTATTGAGTAAACATCTATTATATTTGATCAACGTAGACAATGAATTTTCTATAGTTAACTATAAATGAATGCTTCTTCAAATACAAGAAGACAAACACTACTTGTCGATCACACCGAACCATCGCTACAACAAAAATAGGAACCAATTTTGCTCCAACTATTTTACAAAATTACAAACTACAACCTATGATAAAAAGGCATCTAAAAACAGAGTTAGAGACATTTAAAAATAAATCGTACACGCACTTGTGCTCATGATTAAAAGGCAAAAAAAACACGACCCGGGCAATGTCAGGCCAAAACTATACACTATAATAAGTCTTACCTTTATTAATTGTTTTGAATTATGAAGAAGGGTTTGGAGCAGTGGCTCCGACTCACTTTTGATCCTTTCAGGTAAGGTTCGAATCCTCATATTCCCTCTCCCCATTGTTTACTCTCTTGTGGCTCATGTGCACCAAAAATTTGTTTCGAATTCTCTTGAATGAAACAATAGTTCACTCTTTTTTATTTGACTAATAAGTGTCCGAGCACAATGCTCGGTTTGTAATATAAATTATGAGATTACTTTTCTAAATCGAACTATTGATCTATTTAAAATGTAAATTTCTAAAAGTATGCTAAAAAATATATCTAAAAGTAGGGTTTGATTGTGATTATTTTTTAATAGTTATAATTTTGATTGTGATTAATTTTTTTAATAGTTTGAATCAATTAATAAATGTTTATACTTTATTTTATTTTCAGCAACAATTATTCATCTATTTCTTTAGTATTGCTTTAGTAATACTAAGAATATTATATATATACTAGTAGTTTAGTTCCGTGCGATGCATAGTTTTATTAAATTTATTTTCTAAGATTATTCTATAATTAAAATTCAATAATATTTATAGATAATAATAATGTAGATAAAAGTTGTTAAGAATTTAACTAATTTTATAATTTTTAATTGTGTATGACAGTATTTTAATTTAAATTTGGATAAAAAAGTTAGATGAAATTATTTCTTACTATTCATACGTGGGTTACTTCAATAATGTATTCTCCCTCTATGCAATGTGCTTTAGAAGAATGATAATTGTATTTAATTTGTTACCGAAGTTCGATTTTCTAGGAGTTTATCTTATACCTTTTAATTTAATAGTTTAGTCAATTTAATTTTTATATTGATCTACGTCAATAAACCTATCTTGTAGTTCCTAGAATATTTTTTCAATTTAACTTTTGTAATGTATTTATATTTAAAATTTAATAGTTTATTTATTTTTGTATGTGAATCGCATTAATGCAATTATTTTGTTTAGTTTATTACGTGAAATTCGATTAGTTATTTAGGTTTTCTTATCTAGTTTGTTTTATTGAGGGTTTTCTAGTGTAGAAAATTTAATTAGCTTATTTTTCGATTTAAAAATTTTAAATTTTAAATTTAAATGTTTATAATTATTCAAGCGTTTAGTATCTAATAGGCGTTTAATTTTGTTATGTGTGAAATGTAGATTGTATTTTGAATTGAATAGTTTATTATTATCTTATCTAGTTTGTTACGAGAATTCGATTAGATTAATTTTGTAATACATTTAATTTAAAAGTTTATTTTTAATTTTTTAATATAGAGTTTTTGTATTTGAAATTTAGGTAATTTTTTAAAAAATAATGAGCTGCTGACATCATCTATGCGATATGAGGTTGAACGTAGGATAGATAATGTCATCTGCATCATCATCATATCTTTTTAGTATATAGATATAGATAAGTTATACTCCCTCGCTATCGATTTCTTTACTCTGCACCCATTTCACTTTTTCGGGAGTCAAGAAGTTAGTAAACTTTGACCATTTGTTTTGGCAAATTTATAATGTATAATATAGTCAAGTGAGATGTTGTTAGATTTGTCTAAATGTATAGTTTATAAATATCAAATTTTTATAATTTTCTAAACAATACAAGTTATTTTATTAGTAGTCAAAGTTGTGTCTTGAAGACTGTGCAAAATGGAATGGTGCAAGTAAAGAGAAATGGAYGGAGTAGAAGATTTTGTAATGTATTTAAATTATGTTGTAGTTTCCAAAAGGTTTTTTAAATTTAATTTTGTAATGTATTTAAATTTAAAATTTAATAGTGTAATTAATTCAATTTTTTATGTAGATCTATGTTAAATGCAATTATTATGTTATCTACGGATTAGTTTGTTATGTGAAATTCAATTAGCTTATTTAGGGTTTCTTGTCTAGTTTGATTATAGGATATTTATCTGAAGCATGCACTCCGTAGATAATTTAATTTAATTTTGTAATTTATTTAAATTAAAATTTTAAAATTTAGTTTAATTTATTTAATTTTTTATGCAGTTTTTTGAAATTTTAAATTTAAATGTTTTCAAAATTATGAGATGCRGACATCATCCGTACACAGTGAGCTTAACATGTAGGATAAATGATGTCACCGTTGCATCTTTTTCATTTTGTTTTAGTATATAGTTATAGATAGTTAAAAAAACTAGATAATACCTGTGCGATGCACGATTTTTAAATGCATAAAATGATGAAAATACGGAAGTTATAAGAAATTCTATATCATTCTATAAATTCAAAAGATATAAAAAAATCAAATCGTAACTTACAATTGTAATCCTAGCAAACCAATTTGAAATAATCTATTATACTAGTATATAAAAAGGGAGTTTAAAACTTATTTTTATAAAAATGCGACAAGTGTCGTTTTATATGGCCGACACGTGTCATTTTTTTGTAATTATATTTGTCCTTTCATTTTAAACCGTCATAACTTATAAATGTCACATACTCTTACTATTCCACTACCACAACTCTCAACCCCTCAACCTCATTAATAATGTTAATAACACACATCCTACTTAATCCACTACTAAATCACTTCCATACATTAAATATTAGACTTTCTAGCTGCACTTTTTTCGGTTACTATTATTACACCATCAAATAATTGATCTAAATTGCAATAACTATCCTCACAAAACTCAACTACTATATAAAGTACGAACACTTGCCCTTTTCCCCACAACACATCAGAAAGTGAGTTTCACTCTTTATGCATTCCATGTTATGGTGCATGCTACATGATTATTTTAGACAAGAACAAAAATAAAATCTAACTACCCTAATTTGAATAGTCCCATTTTTTGCACTCTACTTATGTTCAATCACCCTCCCATTTGAAAGTATATAGCAACGACCATCATTCAAAAAGTGAAGGTTCACTAAAGTTTCTTCATGATAGAAGGACCCTATAAACAAAATGTAAGTAGTCTTTGTTGTTTAATACTTTGGCTAATTTTTTAAACTTAAAATCCAACATTTTACTATTACCTAACCAAAACCTTTAAAATTGCAATCTCTATGTTCATAACCTACCAAAACCTTCTACGGAGTATAATATTTTAGTTTTCTTAAAATCACAACCACAACAACAACTATCACGCTACTAACGAAAACTACGGACAAAAGAATTTGAAGGATACGATCAAATTGTATAACAACACRATCAAATTTGTATAGATAAACAACAACTAAATATGTACATCAAACAACGCCATCAAATTTACCCAAAAATAACATGTAATAAAGAATAACACACCCCAAGCAGTGCCGGGAATAAAACCTAGTTAATTATGAAGAGAAATTAGTTGTGGAATTCATGTAATGATGTTTGGAGATGTAAAAATATAAATTCTAAAATATGTAGCTAAAATATGTAATGATGTTTTGATTGTTATTACATTTTTGAGGTTTGGATCTTATGGAGTTGAACTATGTAGATTTCAATAAATTCTAGCCCTTTAAAAAAAGATTTATATATATCATGCATAATTTTAAAACTAAAAAATAAAAGTAAAATAAAATATATTTAAAAAAATTACTCTCACAACTCTACAACTCTAACATTTTTCAACTCTAGATGGTCCCGACTCATTTTTTTTGTACTAAGGAAAAATGTTACATARGATATACATTTCTTATTTTCTTTATTTTTACATCTTATGTTATTAATTGCATGCACGATTTAGCTTGTTATAATTAATCTTATATCTTTAATTTTTTAGTTTGCCTACCCTGTTTATCGGAGCTTAGCTCCGACTACATTTGGATTCGACCCGGGTTGTACACCTAGCTTATGGTGGGTGAGTCTCCCAACAGGAATTTCTGCATACGGCGACSCTCGAACTCGAGACCTCCCTTAAGCGACARCAAGTTGCTTACCACTTGAGTCAACTCTTGTTGCATTGCGGTAATCTAATATCTTTAATTGCATAAATGATTCAATCAAAAAGTAAGATGAAACTCTTGTTGGGTAATTGAATACAGTATTATGCAACTAGCTCATATTAATTTGTCTTGTTGGCTTCTCAAAACTTGGCACCCTCCACAAATGAATTATTCGAACTTTGACCATATACTTTTCGGTTTTCGGTGTTATTTCACTAACAAATTGAGTTTCAAGAAGT
>SNQN01004466.1:10515-21802 GCA_008642245.1 Bassia scoparia
TTTGATTTTCTAAAGTGCGTGTACATGCATGTAAGTGGATGTTTTCATTTATATAGTGGGACGCCACCTTGCATGCATAATAGTATGGCATTGTGATGATGTGTGCATGCATTTGCATGATGAGGTATTTAACTTGCGTGGGGCGACAATGGACCATATACTTCATATGTGCACGTTTAATATATTAGTCAACCATCCCTTTACCTTTAGGGGCATGACTTTGCAACTCATTCACTTGTTTAAATCCCTTTAGGGGTGTGTATGTGCATGATAAACTTATAGTTAGCTAATTTTGCTAGTATGAATATGTATACATGCAAGCCGGCGCCCATTTGGGTGTGCTTTTTATCAGTATGTATACCTTCACATCCAATAAAAAGGCCTTAGAATGTAGCACAACAACACCACACACTATACTTAGTGTATTTAGGCAACAAGTGAATCCACACACACAATAGGTGGGGGCTAAGGAGCCTCATGTATTTTGAGGCGTCTGGATGCAATACACACTATACTTAGTGTATTTCAACAACACTTGCATAGACAGGCCCAATAGGTGGGGGCTAATGAGCCCCATGTATTGAGAGGCGTCTGGATGCAATACACCCTATACATAGTGTATTTCAGCAACACTTGCATCCACACGCCAAATAGGTGGGAGCTAAGGAGCCCCATGTATTGAGAGGCGTTTGGATGCAATATACACTATATTTAGTGTATTTCAGCAACACTTACATCTACACGCCCAATAGGTGGGGGATAAGGAGCCCCATGTATTGAGAGGCGTTTGGATACAATACACATTATACTTAGTGTATTTCAACAACACTTGCATCCACACGTCCAATAGGTGGGGGCTAATGAGCCCCATGTATTGAGAGGCGTTTGGATGCAATACACACTATACTTAGTGTGTTTCGGCAACACATGCATCCACACGCCTCTAGCTCTGCTGCACTTAAGCCCTTTCCAATTGAATCTTTTTTCATTGATCTCGATCATAGGCTTCCAAATAACCTTTTGTTTCAACATGGTTCCCATCTTAGTTTTCCACAACGCAAAGCTATTCCTACCCGTAAACTTCTTATCTTCATAGTTGTTGTGTTCATCTTCCCGAATTGTAATCCTGCTCTRATACCAAGTTTGTTGTAACGGAAACACCAAAAACAAACAAACTACAATAACAAAAAATAAGACAAACCAATAACACATGAAGATTGAATGAGGTTCACTTTCAATGCGAGCGATGAGCAAAAATAGTGGGTACCCGATCGAGTACCAGGAATCGGTCCGGAACTTCCGGTTCGAGACCCAAAACCGCTTGTTTTGGTACCGATTCCAAAAATGAGGAACTGGTTATAACTAGATTTAAATGTCTTTTTTATGACTCGATATCTGGTGAGTAACYGGTGGTACAGGTATCAGGTACCCGACACTACCGKTATCAGGAACCCGACACTACCGGTTCCCATACCAAGTACTTGGTATATGGCATGTTAATTTTTTATTTAGAATAAAACTTTGTACACAACTACACATGATTTGTTAACAAGTTGAGGCCGAAATAGCACAAAGTATTTAAAGTCTCATTCATGATGTCTAACGCCAACCAATCACTAAGAATTCCCGACAACTCACTCTCATGACACACTAACTCACTTAATACCCACASACCTATGKCCCTCGCCGCTATTGTTCACCGTTCAGTCACCTCATGTCACCCTCACTCTTTAGCAGATTCATCACCCTCACATCCTYTGAGTCTAATTCATACTGTATTATTTTTAGTATTTCTTTAATTTTTTATGCATTTATTTTTATTATTTTGTGATATTTTATTATTTATATCTGATGTTCTTGTTAGAATATATATTTTTTGGTTAAGTACTGAAATCTTCACAATCTAAATTAGTTTATGTATTTTTTATATGAGATAATCTAAAGTAGTCCAGATATTTCCCATTTTGCTAATTTTGCCGCACATTATTCACTACAAAAAAACGCGATTTTAGCGACTGACACTGATTTCAGTTGCTAAAATCCTTATTAGCGACTACTAAAGACTACTAGTCTCCATTTTAGCGACTGAAAAGTGGTAGTCGCTAAACAGTCGCTAAATTACGAAAAAAAGCGACTAATTTTAACATTGAGACTAATCCATATGTTTTAACGACTGAGCAATACATTTTAGCGACTACCGTGGTAGTCGTTAATTTGCCCCCTTTTTTAGGTCATTTAGACAAAACTAAAATAGCCCTTACCAATAAGCTCTAAGTTATTTATAAGAATGTGAGTTTAGTTATAATAACAAAAATCTATAACTATATACTAAAACAGAATGATGATGATGCAATGATGACATCATCCTGTCCACGTGTCAACCTCACACCGCACGAATGATGTCAGCAGCTCATTAATTTATTTTTGAAAAAAAACTTCAATTAAATTAAATAAACTATTACATTTAAATTTAAATACATACAATTTTTTTAAAAAAACACTTAATATCATTTATTTATTATTTTAAAAAAAAAGTCTTCTAGAAACTAGTTATGCACTAAAATTCAAACAACAATTTTTCTATATACGGAGTACAACTATGATAAAAAAATAAAATACAGATATAAAAATAAATCAATTAGATTTTAATTAAATACAATCATTATTAAAAAACTTCTAGAGTAACAAATCCTACATTCATGTAACAATTTTACACAAAATTTATATATAATGTTTTGATTAAAATAAAATCTACATTAAAAAAATAAAATTTAAATTTTAAATGTAAATATATTCATTATAATTACCAAAATCTTCTACAGTAAAAAAATCTACATCTATAATATAATAACTATACTAAAAGAAGGAAGTTCATGCATTGATAAAATCCTATCATATGTGTTAAACTCACATCGAGTAATTGTTCACCAAAAAAAACCACAAATTTAAAATACAAATATCTACATACCAATTTAAATTTAAAAAACTCTTAAAGTAAAATTATTAAATTATCACACCGAATTAAATAGTACAAAATCAAATAAAAAACACTTAAATTAGAAAACACTAAATAATTACTACTCGTAAATCAAATTAAAAGACTCTTAATTTAAATTATAACTCCGTACAAGATATACTCAATTGCTAAATTAATACAAAATTAATTTAAAAATCACTTAAATTAAAATAAAAAATAGATAAGCTAAGCTACAAACTATATTAATTTAAAATATAAACATGTTAAATTTAAATACAAATTAATCTGTGATAAATCTCTTGAAACTACGAGATAAACTAGAAAAATGTGTTCCAATAACAAATATTATTTCATTTAATTATAAAATCAAATTTAAATATCGTTTTTATCTACATCTACATTGTCAATAAAAAAATCAGATAAGCTAACTAGAAAAATGGATTTGACGTAACAATACAATCTATCATTCTTCTAAGCACAATGAAGAGAAACAATTTCAAGTATACATGATTGAAGAGTGCAAGAACAATTACATTGAACGAGCTTATCAAAGTGAGCCGGCCGCTAGCGACTCGGGCGATTTTATTTTTGTTCGGGCCTTGCCATAAAACAGCAATTTAATTAAATTTGGTCGCGCTCGAGAAGCCCGAAAAACCTGCTAAGCCCGCTTTAAATTTTCGGGCTTTGGGCATCAATTTTAGGGCGAACTCAACCCGCCTGGCCCGGCCGAATGGCCAAATTTCATATGCCAAGCCCCGCCCGGTCTGACCCATGATCACCTCTATATTGAACAAATAATTCTTTTGAAAAAAAACATGACAGTCAAAATAACAATTATACGCTTATACAAGCAACCGTTCGGGTAKAAATTATTGTATGTACTGAATTAATAAATAMCGTACACCGYACGGTTCTAAACTAGTTGAATAATACATCAAAGGCTCACAAAGTCACAATTTAATGCAAACATCGCTCAAAGCCTTAAACATCGACTGAAATGTGAAAACCCCATAGGGCCCAAACACAGTCAAACCCTAAAAATTTGCTCCACCGCCGACACCTCCGGTACTGCTCCATCCCCACGGTCTTTCTTTCTCACTCGCTGGCTTTGCTACTATCTCTATAGTTCACTTCTCTCTCTCAGTCGCCCGTCGCCGCTGGAGTATGGTGCTCATGTCATCTCGCCGCCACCCTCTCCCCGTCGCGCCAAGGTGTCAAGACCGCCGCGCCATCTACTCTAAATTGCCCTCGCATTGCTCAATCTTGGTGCTGCTAAGTTGTGTGGTATGTAATTCATTCTTTAGTTTCTGGCTTAAAATTGAACAAACTTTWTCCTAATTCTTCAGTTTCTCGCTTAAAATTTTCATTTTTTAGTTTTTCTTTTCAGAATTTTCAGATCTCATTTTTGTTTTCAATTTTTTTATGATTTGTTTAAGATCTTGTTTAATCATTTCAGAATTTTATGTGATTTGTTACACAATTTCTGATTTTTCTAGGGTAATGTTGTTCTAAGGGGATTGGACCTTTGCTAGAAGGCTTTAGCTAGCGACTTTAATTACTGTTGCGGAAGATAGCATTCAGTCTGGTTCGTTATTTACATTGAAATTCTATATGTGGTATTATGTAAGACAATTTCCTCTTCTCATCTTGTGTTTGGCGTTTTGTGTTGAAATGTTTTTAATTTTTGTTACCATTTAATCCTTATTTGTACAAAAGCCTTACATCTGTTTTGCGTGAAGTTTATTGAACTATATGCCCAAGACAAATATATGGTTATTGAATTATTGCTTATTGGTTGATTGCTGTGTATGTTTGGCTATGATTGAGCTATTAAGGGTGATCATATGGTTGCTATTGCTTATTGGTTGCTTGCAACTCAATTTCAAGCGAATTTTTATTCCTAATGTGAAATATGTGGGTTTTTTTTAACTTAATAAAATTAAAATCTACGAGTATATATGATTTATGATGATATATGAATCATCTAGTTGTGTAATTAAGCTCAGATTTAGGGATAGATACAAATAGGGAGTACCAATATTGGTTCATGACTATTAAGAATGCAACTTGGGCATTTTCATCATTGTTGTCAACTGTTGGACCGATCTTCTTAGAGTATTCATTAGTTCATTTGTTCTGTTATTGCCATTGTTTTTCGATTTATGTGCTCTTTTGACCGTAAATTTTCCTGACATTTTAGAATGTATGTGCTGCAATTTGAGAGAAATATTACTGTATGTAAAATTAATAATAGATCTTTCAGATGTTTTCTGTTTGTCTCAACTTGAATAGCAATTTTAACTTAAAGTTTACTAATTTTATTCCACTGTTTACAAGTATTTAAGATTCATCATACATTCATACATATTTAACTTTATATAATCATCCTAGCTTCTAGCTGCCTCATCAAGCAATCATAAGCTTTTAGTATAAAGTCTTTTTTCTAGACATAAATAATTTTTTTCATGGTAATTTCTCTAGTGAGATACTAATTCATGTGAACTTGTGGGTAGTATTATCCTATTATAATGGGTTTAAATATTCTGAGTTCAGGCGAAGATTTTTAGAGTCATCATTTGCACACTTTGTATTTAGCACTTAGCCTTGCTGATTTTCATTGATACCATCTTTAGACAACTACATCAGACAGTTGAGGCTTTTTCGTAATGTTTTTCCTGATATTTATAGGTATCCGGCTGCACTTCATTGGCTATTCAATCTCTACTTGTTGTTGTCTTGGTCAGGTAACATCACTTAGGACATGTTTAAACGCATTCTTAAACATGTATTTATGATATCTATTATTGTGAGATAAAGTATCCTGTAAARTAATGTGATTTAAATCATTCTMCATACTTTTCAAGTGCTCCATTTAGTATACGTACATAATACATCATTATTGTTGCTTCGATTCAGTAACTGCATGTACACTCTCTTATTCTACCTTATTTTGTTGCAGATTTTTTCTGATTTATCATCTAATATTCTCAAGAACATATAAAGTTCTGGAAGTTACATGCAACATTAGTTTAAAATTTAAAATCTTGTTGTACAGTACAGTACAACTTCTTGCTTAGCTTGTTGTCCATTGTATACTTCATTGATTATCTCTCTACTGATTATTCCAACTTCATTTGTTTTTGCAGGTTCGAGTATCTTTGAGGCCTCAAAAAATTGATCATTTACCTGGTCAGTATTTATCATTAATTATGCTTAGATGAGTACATTGTAATACACTTCAATATATTTTAGTTGGTATTTCTTACTTTGAATATTAAAGTTAAATATGTTGTTGAGCTGCTTTATTTGTGATACACTTGCGGATTTGTTSCTGGCTTTATACATGACAGGATACTAAATGAGACCTTGAGAAAGACCGTTTAAGTGATGCCTCAGGCCAGTACGAACTAGATGATAAAAAGAAGATAAGCAAACAAAATACTGGTACCAATTGTTCTAGCAAGCAAACAGAAAAATGTTACTTGTAAGCATGTCTCGAGGATTTAGTTTACATGGAGGTTGAAGAATTGATCGAGAACATGAAGGTTTACATAGAGGTTGAAGAATTGATCGAGAACATTTCTTGGTCGGTAGTGTATTTAGTTTTAGTACTTGGAATTAAATGTAACTTCTTTGCTAATTAGGAACTGTGTTTATATTATCTTTTTTGTATAGGAATCCAAGTATCCAACCCTTGTTGTCAAGTGTTAAATCTCTTGCTCTAAGAATCACGGATGCACAATATTGTGTTTTTGCATTGAGTCGAACATTTATTGTAAAAATATAAATAATGATTGGTTATTATTACATGAACAAAATCAGCAACTAATAATTTTAGTTGTTGATTTTGTTTTTTTTTATATTTTTTTGAAATTAATTTAGCGATCGCCATGTTAGTTGCTATTAGCAATAAAGTTCACTAAACTAGTCAGCACTACAAATCAGTCGCCAAATCACTAGGTCAGTCGCCTTTTAGCACTAACCAATCAGTCGCCAAATACACTAAGGTCAGTCGCTTTTAGCAACTACAAATTAGTTGCCAAATACACTAGTTCAGTCGCCTTTTAGTAACTACCAATCAGTCGCCAACAAATTTTTTAAGTCGCCTTATTAGCAATTTCATATCAGTCGCCAACAACTTTTTCAGTCGTCTTTTTACAACTACCAAATCAGTCGCCAGGTAGTCGCAAAAAAGGCCGACTACCAAGGAATTAGTCGCTAAATTGGCTAGCTAGCCTTTGGCGACTACGACTTTTTTGGTCGCCTCAGTGCTAAATCCGGTTAGCGACCGATTTTTCAGTCGCTAACCCGATTTTAGTTAGATCCGTAAATCGGTTTTTTTGTAGTGACTGTAATTTTAGTGATTCTTCTCTTATTGTTATTATATTATATATATATTATATATAATATATATTATATGCTTCTTTTTATTGCAGATATGATGATATATATTGATGTATATTATTAGTGGATTTTTGTTGTGTAATCGATCTTGTTCCGGGCGTTAGGAATTTAAACGGATAGGTTGTGAATACGGTCAATACTAGTAAATGTCCTTAACTCGTTGGGCGTTGTACACGTCAACGTCAAAGGTGTGTTGGGTCTACAAGAGAAAACAGTGACTGCCCGGGGGGTTTTACACAGGAAGCCCTTATGACGCTCAAGTCAGATCACTGGAGAGACTCTAGAGAGAGAATAGCAGAGAGAATCAGTAAAAGTTTCTCATACACTGTTTTGAGGGTATATATAGAATTTTTGGATGGCAAATTCAGTAATAAACAACCTTTGGGTTGATTGGCCCATTTGGGCCTTTGTTCATCGGTTGGGCTTTCCTACTTGGATAGCTCGTTCACGAGGACTTGCGCACTTCACTTCTAATGGCAACAAGGATATTTCGGTATTTTCATATATATAATTGGTCCAAGATACATTAGGGAAATTATCCCACGCTTGCTATCGAAATTTATCAAATATGGTCGATGTCGAGCGAAAATAAAAGGTTCATTATCCCACTACATCAGTTTGGGGGTCTAAAGTGCACTTGTATGCATAGCTAGAGGATGAGGAGCAGCATAATAATATGTTGCATAAAAGGCGTGAGACTGTTGCTAATCATGAAGTGAGGATTGTCAACGCTTGCTTGGAGGGGCGTTGATACATATGGTGCTTATATGACTTGAATTATTATTATCAAAGGTGGTGATGTAATGAGATATAAGTGTGCGTTCGATGCAATAATACTCTAGTAATCTATTCCCTTATTTGGACTGAATTCCAATTATAATACTTGCATGGGATTGGGAGCTATGAATGTATCTTACCTTTGATTTTCCCAAAGTGCGTCTCACATACATGTAGTGATGTTTTCATTATATAGTGGGGCGCACATGCATGCATAATATTGTGGTTGTGATTATGTGGTGATGATTTGCATGATGAAGTTTAACTTGATGGCCGCTATGGACTTAAACTTTATATGTGCAAGTTACATTCATGCACGTTTAATATATTAGTAACTCATTTTACTTTTGGGGCTCTACTTTGCAACTCATTCACTTGTTTATATCCACGTACTAGGGGCGTGTATGTGCATATTAAACTTACACTTAGCTAATTTTGCTAGTATGAATATAAATACATACAAACCGACACCCATTTAGGTGTGCTTTTTATCAGTATGTATACCCTCACGTCCAATAAAAGGGCCTTAGGATGTAGCACAACAACACCACACACTATACTTAGTGTATTTCAGCAACAAGTGCATCCACGTGCCCAATAGGTGGGGGCTAAGGAGCCCCATGTATTGAGAGACGTCTGGATGCAATACACACTATAATTATTGTATTTCAGCAACACTTGCATACACAAGCTCAATAGGTGGGGGCTAATGAGCCCCCATGTATTGAGAGGCGTTTGGATGCAATACACACTATACTTAGTGTATTTGAACAACACTTGCATCCACACGCCCAATAGGTAGGGGCTAATGAGCCCCATGTATTGAGAGGCGTTTGGATGCAATACACACTATACTTAGTGTGTTTCAGCAACACTTGCATCCACACGCCCAATAGGTGGGGGCTAAGTAGTCATATGTATTGGGAGGCGTCCGGATGCATTACACACTATACTTAGTGTATTCAGCAACACTTGCATCCACACGCACAATAGGTGGGGGCTAATGAGCCCCAGGTATTGAGAGGCGTTTCGATGCAAGCCAAGGTGTGACCTATCTCTTTAAACTGTTAGCTCACGCCCACGAAGCAGGTGACCTTTTGATCTTCTACACTTGTGAATTTTCAATGAAACTTGACTTTGTGAGGAGCATTAGGTTGACTGTTGACCTTGACTGMTGGCTTTGACTTTTCACGTGCCTTTCACRTGACTTTGTCTCCAAAATCTCGAAAAGGCGAGAAAAATGGCAATGAACAGTAATGGCCYATTAAGCTCTGGAAGCCCATTTGGGATTTGCTTTCAATAAATGAGAGGAGAGTGAATTCATTTCCTCATTTACTCATTTCACATAATCAGTTTCTCTTTCAAGAATTTCATCCTCTCTTTAAAATCGCCAAAAATCGCCTAAAAAATCGCYTTTGCATTTCTAAAATTGGGCGTCTAGAGTTCCAAACTTAGTGAATTCTTATTGTCTGGACATCTTCCTAGAGGGGCATTAGCTTGCAGTTCAATTCCACAGAATTACTTGGGGCGTCTAGCTACAGTTATATTTAGAGTCCGTCCAATCCGTATTTTCAGATTCGCAGCTTCCTTAGGGAGGGCGCCTGTATGTAGTACATTTTAAGGTATGCTCTGACACTTAGTTATTTCTTTAGTCTTTAATAAAGTGCGTCTGGACTAGGCCCCAAATAAATAATGYCCTCATCAGACGACTCCTCGTCGTTCCCTTTCGGCCCCTTCTCAAGGGAGATAGTYGCCGGAGGGCAAGTRTTAGTTTCGGTATGTGACAGGGAACCTTCGGCGCCCCCGCCTAAGGCTGTTCCTCTGCAAGACACCCTTCCAAATGAAGAATCTTCTGGCGAAGATGTTCCTTGGTCACATCCGAAGGCTGTATATGTCGTTTTTCATAAANTTAGTTTCGGTATGTGACAGGGAACCTTCGGCGCCCCCGCCTAAGGCTGTTCCTCTGCAAGACACCCTTCCAAATGAAGAATCTTCTGGCGAAGATGTTCCTTGGTCACATCCGAAGGCTGTATATGTCGTTTTTCATAAARAWGATCCGTTATATGACATCGTCGTTTGGACARATTTTTTACGACGATGAAGACGCGTGCATCTACCTCCCAAGCGGCGCYGCCAGCACCGGACAGGGGTATTCACAACCACTACATCACTGCCCATTTTAGGGGCGTAGCCGATAAGAATCACGACTACTATTCGGTAAAATATCATTTAAAACCTAACTTTTCAACTTATACACCTGGTGTTAAGCGTACAGTAGTAAATCCTTCTACAAGCCATCTAGCTCTGGACATAGATTGCCTTAAGGGCGGCTTAAGGTTTCCTTTTCATCCTTTTCTTGTAAAGATTTTAAACAAGTATAGTTTAACCATTTCTCAATTAATGCCCAATTTCGTTGTGTCCGTTCTAGCTTTCATTGCGATGTGCAAAATCTTCGAGCTTGAGTCGACCTTGACTTTATTCTGCAACCTCTTCAAGCTTGCGCYTTTCCGTGGAAACAACTACGGGCCTAGTTGGTACAACTTCTGTACACGCCATTCGTACAGGGTTATGGAGTAGTTAAGGTCAAACTAGAAGGCCTTTAGGGGAGAGTTCATCATGGTTGGATGCAATGAGAACTGGACGGTCAAAAGGAAGCCATCCATCAGGGGTTTCAGAATAGAACTAAATTCTGATGTTCTTGTCATGAACGAAATGGAAGGGGCGGCAGCTGTCTATTTTCAACAGGAAASGTTGCGCTGTTTGGGAGGCGAATCTAAAGGCGTGACAGGTCACTAGCTGCCAACTAGGATGGACCTCAACAATGAGTTCTACCTTTCGTATGTGAGGCTTAGTCCAACTCATGATCCTGGTATGATTGAGTCTTATTGTATGCATTTTGAGTATGTGTCTTGTTGGGCGTCTAACCACTTCKTACTTCAGTTTTCAGCAAATCCAAGCTACTACCTGAGACTGTCAATGCCATAGACCAGTCATCCCTAGAGTACACAATGATGCTCGCCGAGCTAACCGAGGGCGAGATGAACGTTATTCCTTGTCTTCTATTTTGCTGAAAACTTTGCGTGTGTCTAACTAAATTCATTGCAGAACCCACGACATGCCCCTGTGTCC
>SNQN01004467.1:6883-18704 GCA_008642245.1 Bassia scoparia
AAAGAGAGAGAATACTTTTTTAAAACCTAATAGTTGATAGCTTATGAAATTTATTTATTTTGTTAGACTGTATGAGTATATACTACTGATTTTATTATTATTAAGGCTAATTGAAAAGAAAACAAAATATTTGACGCCTGTTTTGTCACTGAGCTTATCGAGTCGAACATAGCTGAGGCTCACCTGTGAAATTACGAGCCGAGCGTTGAGGAGGCTTCAACTCATTAAAACGTCCTAGTACTGAAACCATTGAGTGGCAGACTTATAAATTTTGAAAGAACATGAGTACACGAGAGAAATTCGATTACCTTAGGGTTAAAAGTTAGAAAAACCCTTAAATATTTAAGAATGAAATGCTTCAAAGCGAGACAGCAGCTTAGCATTTTGTAACTCCATATTACATACAACTACTCCCTAAGTATAAATATATAGTAAAAGAGTTATGACAATATATTTTTTGAACAAATTTTACCTCTTGATTAAAATATTTTTCTAAGAGTGATAGATAGCTAGTTGGTTATTAGGTTGGCTTTCCTTCTGATCTCTCGGCTGAATGCTTGTGAGCGAGTTCTCATTTCCGTCATTTGTGACGTCATTCCCAAAAAAAAAAACATTGGTACTTATTTTTGATGTGTTTGGCAACCAACTACATGGTATTTTCCAGTATTCACAAGTGTATGAATGTTTCTATATCTCCATTCAATATACTTGTATAAAATTAATACATTATATACCATGTGTGTTTAAATGGTGTATCAATTATGTAATTAATGCAATGAGATTTAGACCACCTGTCTTTCAGTTTCTAATTCTTTCAACAAAAAATAATACTGGTAGTACTTATAACAAAAACATATGGAATATATGAACTAATCAAATTCATTTATAACTATTTGTCGAGAAAAACTCTAAATTTTAATTATCCGAAATTATTTTTTCTAAAAAAATGGAAATAATATAAAACTTTTTGTTTGTTCTGTTTAACTTTTTTTTTACTGTATCTGTAACTGTTTTTTCTGATATGAACTTTTTCTGAAGTTATTTGTGAAAGAAAAAATCAGTTTATTCCTCCTCACTTATTTTTTTCCGAAATAAATTTATTTGTACATATTCTTTTTCTAAAGACAAGTTGAACATAAGACACCTTTAGAAATAAAGAAAATTCATAATTACCTCAAAATTACCAACACTATTGATTCTAAAATATGAAAATTACTCTAATACAATATGAAAAATGAAGGTTAAAAAAGAAATTTTGGATTGGAGAAAGAAACAAATAAAATTGCGCATTTTAATGCCATAAAATGTATTGCAAGTGAATGATGGTCACCATAAATTAGGAAAAATCTTATACGATACGAAGTATTCGGAGTATAAGATTTCCAAAAATGAAATAAGATAGGAAGTGATAAGAAATTGATAAATCGTTCAAATGAGGAATATATGAACTTCGTGGACCGAAAGTGTTTTTGATGTCTTTTGAATGCTTACAGTAGCTTTTACTCGCTTCCTTCCCAGTTATTGGTGCATGTATTTGTGGCATCCATATTTCCACCCCACGTTAGCTTACCTATTTCATTCCATTTAACATTTACTTCATCACATTAATTAATGTAACAGTACAGTTTTTTTATGCTGAGACAACCACTAAACACAGAGCGCAATAATGGTAACGATTCCAAAATATGGAGTCAAGATCATCTCGCATTTCTTAAGGCCTCGTTTGGTTCACTGAAATAATGGATTGAAATGGTGATACCACAAATTAGGGTATTATAGATTCATACCCCGTACTAGTGTATTAATTGTTTAATTTGGTTCAATTTGTAATAAATTTTTAAATCTATATCTTATTGTTTGGTTCCAATTCTACAATGGATATAGTTTTTTTGAAATTTTATTTTAATGATAGAATGATCGTATCATCTTAAGATAAGAATAGATGGAATGAACGGAGAGGATCTAATTCAAAATTTAAACCTCCTCAGTTTTGTTTGATATGGAGTAAATTTTTTTCCTCGAAAAACTGGTTTCCCATTTAACATTAATGGGCGAGTGTTATTTGATTTTGCCAAATGTGTAATGTGTATAACCTTTTCTTTAGAAAAAATACTCTCTCAATGATTGAAAAACATTTTTCCGTTATTCAAGAAGTGTAGTTATTTAAATCTTCTTATGTGAATGGAAGATAATGAGTAATATGAACGAAATAACAGTTTATAAAAGAGTAACATATATATATATACTATATGATATATATATATATATATATTAATAATATAATATATTTATATTATATATATATATTATATATATATATAATATATATACTCCTCGAACGATTTAATTTGCAACTTTCATTTGGGCACGCTTTTTAGGAAGAGATTTAAGGGTGTAAAACGATCGAATTACATAAAATAATTTAACAAAAAAGAATAAGATTTAATGTTACTAGTCTTAAAGTATTTTATTTAATTTCTCGTTTACATCCCTTAAATCTCTTCTGTAAAAAGCGTGCCAACGAAAGTTGGCAATTAAATCGTTAACGGAGGAAGTATAGATAGTGTACATAAAAGAGCTATTAGGATATTGTTTTTTTTTTATAGATGGTAGGAATCTCGTTGAATCAAGGGTGAAACTTTACTGAGTTATGTATCTTGAACTCTTAGTATTCTGGGTACTAAATTTTGTGTCAAAGTAGTCACTACCGTTATGTGGCTACAAATCCTCAAGATGAAAGGTAATATAATAGGTGTCTAACGTGTCAATTTGGCACCATAGGATCTTTAAATATTTTCAAGAGATAGTAAGCGTTTATTATCTAAAGAAAGAAGTGTAGTTTAATGTAAATATTTTCAGAGTGAAAAGTGTAATGAAGTAATAAGAAACGTGAATAAATACTGTATGAGTTTAATGTAAATATTATTCAACCACATAACACATGTTTCGCCTTGGCCCATAAAAACCATATTGGGTTGGGATTGTTAATTGGTACCCATCCGTCTTAATTTTGTTTGTTACATTGGAAATTAGGTGCAATTTGAAGAAAAAACTTCGACTTATATTAATTTTGTTAAATTGACTCAATGTGTAATTTTTAATATTAATTTTTTTTATAAATTATTAAATTAAACATGTGCATTGAAAACTTGTATAAAAAAAAAACAAACGTGACAATTTTTTTTTGAGACGGAGAGTATTGCCTGGTTGGGTATTTTATTGTGCGGCTCAATCCAATATGAACTTCGTAAGTATCGTTATTTTTTAAATGATAAGTTTCGATCTTCCATTCAATCATTCACCATCAATTTAGAAAAGGGTCAATGCTCATCATTATATGCATTTGATCCTTAATTAACACAAATTAACTATAAGATGAAGAATTCCATTGCAATAATGTCTCCTTTATTCATCATTCAATCATTAACAATGCTATTAGCATTATAGTTTTGATAGTATCGCAAGAAATTAGTGGGCTGCTAAACTCCCCTCTTGTTTTTTAGCATCAAGCGATTACACAAGAAAAGACTTTCCTCCCATTTTGTTTTCGGTTCTCCGGTACTTTGCTTATAGGTAATTAATTAGTTTGATATGCATCGATGAGGTCTTGACCTGGTGGTCGTATTATCTTATCGTTTGACATGCATGCAGGTCAAGGAGCAGCAGTCAGAGGATGGTAGGACGGCGAGTGAACTAGACACTCGAGCCCAAACGGTAAATTATATATAATTTCTCCGTTCCACAAGCATTATAAATGATGATAATTATACTGAATATTTATGCAATTGTTGCAGGAGGATTAATGGAGATATTGGTGATGTGCAATGCGATAATATCACAGATATAAGGGTTAGGACTAGGACAACTCAAGATTAGATTGCTAGCTTTTTAATTTTTTTATTTTATTTTAAATCTCTCTATTATACTTGCTCTGTTCTCATATAGTTGCATTCAAGAGGTATATACACAGAATTAAGAAGAGAGAAATAGGAGTGACCTGCCAAAAGATGAATATTATATAATAATAAGAAAGATAAATGTTGATCTAATGAAAAAGTAAAGGGTTTGACCAAATGAATTTAGAGTTTAGGTGATAGAGGGTAGAAATTTGCGTTAGAGTTTTAAAGCATTTTATCCAAATGATTTAACTGCGAGATTTGACTAATGTTTATATAAATGCATTGGGTTTAAAAATTAACGGTATTTTATGGGGTCTAATGACATAATACCCTACCCCTATTAAAAAATATCAACTAATGCTAATTATACAGTTAAGCAAAACGTTCATACACTCCACAAACTCACTCAGTGATCCCCCACTACCGCACAAATCCTTATCCCTTTTACCTAGCTACACTATCTACAATTCTTCCAATTTAATGGAAGTATAATTAAATTGGCGGGTGTATGTTATGGTTGTACTTTACTTAGTTGGTCGGTGTACAACAAGTTTTCCCTATTCTTATTATGAGGGTCCGATTATCTCTTCACGAGTGTTGGGATTAGGGCTGGGGAAAACTGACCCAACCGTTACCGAACACAAGAACCCGACCTAAATAAATGGGTTGGGTTGAGAGATTTGACCCAATTAGATTAAACGGGTCCAACCTGATTACTTTAATAAACGGTTAGGTTCAGGTTTGATTTTTGAACCCGAAAACAACCTGATAAGACATTTAATAAAATTTCTATAAGAAAAATGATATTTAAATGGGAAAATTAACTCACAAAAATTTCATTAAATCTAAAAGAATCTATTATAAATAATTTCATTGAATCATATTCTCATTTTAAATATAACTTCGAACAAATACCTTTATTATTATAATATTACAATATTTTTTTTAATAAAACTATAATACAATTCAATGGGTTAAACGGGTTAAGTGGGTGACTATTTAATAAGCAGAGGTCGGGTTAGGGTGAGATTTTACCCGTTTAATAAACGGTTAGGTTTGCGATTGATAGAGTCCCAACCCGTTTATTATTGACCCGAACCTGAAACCACAACCTGATCTGTAACAGCCTAGTTGGGTAAGTAAGGTCACCTCCCAGGCATTATTCATTTCGCTTTTTTAAAAGTTTTGGCAGGAAAGTCATTTATATGGTTTAAGGAGCTTTGAGAAGGGTCCAAAGTCTCACAATGTCTCTCTTACTGAAAAGTTCGAAAGAATAGGAGCTTGGTCAGAAGTAGAACCAATTGAAGAAGAGTTTGCTACAAACTTGACACGTAGCAACATTTGGACATCTGGCGGAGTGCTGACCGACGGATACCCGATGCATTCGAACCGTCTTGTCGTGTATGTTTGACGTTTGCACCAGTAAAAAAATAATTTGTTTGAAATCGAGCAATTAATAATTCGACGTCCTTCATATGAATAACAGACATTAGTTGTTTTTACCGGAACGTCTTATTAGCAGTCTTGGACGTTTCTTTGTGAGGCCCACTAGGCTTAATTAATAGTCTTATTAATCTGGATTAGTTTGTGAGGTCCTCTATTAACTAGTGGATTAGTTTGTGAGCCCTACTTAATATATAGTAAATGACACATTAAAATTACAACGTGAATCCTAAAAACAACTAAATTATCTTATAAAATACACCATGAAATCCTATAACTTGAAAAAGTACTTTTGTCTTTTCTAACTATAAGTAACAACTTAGTGGAACCTATTTTTAATTATGTGAATGGGCATTTGTTATCCCAACATAGTAGTATCGCAGAGACTCCCCTTCTTATTATATACTCTATCACTAATAAAAATGAGCCTATTGTTTCTTTCTTTTTTTTTTTTTGTTTCAAAAGTAAGAGCAAAGAGGGGGACCCTCTAATGTTAGATAAACAAGTTTGAGAAAGTTGAAACAATGGAAAAAGTTCAATATATCATGAAGCATATTCCTATCTAAGGTGATCAACAATTAACCGGTCGTCGGTCAAGACACGAAAAAAGTGAGGACTTTGGGCAACTAAAAATCAATTTTTAATCCAAAAGCCCGTGATGCCGCAAGGAGCGGGTTTCGGTCATAACTTTTTATATATAAGTCCGGCCCGACCCGCACATTTGATCACATCTACTCCTATTAATATCTTGCCGATCATTAGCCTAATCCGAGGAGGAGGTGCTGTACGTAGTTCAAAAGTTCTTGGGTGCATATCAACATAAGTCTTCCTGTCTAAGCAAGTTCTTACGGGAGCTCAACAAGGAACATGGCCATCTAAGAGCTATTGCTTCATTCTTTGGAAGTTTTGGATATTTTTTTTTTTGTTGCTTTCCTTTTTTTTTTTTTGATTTGCTTTCCTAGTTTTAATTATTTTGAGAAAAATGAAGTTGAATTTCATCTTCTTGGTTGTTATATATGCGTGATATTTTGTTAGTCATTTGGGCAAATGCACATCAGCACATATATATAATCACTTGAGACCAATTTAGGGGTAAAATTATTAGCATACTCCAAATTACACAAGAAAGGAACAACTCTATCTGTAACAATTCAACAAATAACCGAGGGCTAACAACCACCTGTCGCTAGAAAAAATAAAAGATCATCTCAATCAAAAATTAAGTTTGATAATTGAGGTAATATAACTAATCGATAATAGTTAATAATTAAATAAATCTATGCGAAATTATGTAATTTATATTTTTGCGTGGCAGGAAGATGTTCAATTGATGGCAGATACAGATTAGAAGCATACAGATTCTCCATCTCTTGGTATAGACTAATCCCCAAGTAAACATAAATTTTTTTTCTAAGTTAAAATTGTTTGTCTTTAATTTGTTACTAAGCAGCACTATTTTAAATTAAATATGGTTTATTTATTCATTTTTTTTGGGTTTCATTTCCAGATGGGAGAGACCAGTCAATCCAAAAGTGTAGAGTACTATATCATAAATCGTATCAACGAAACATAAAAATGGTAAATTAACACATTGCAATTATTTTCATTTGTAATTGTTTAGGTTTTTTTTGTCAAAACTACTTAGTTAATAACTTTTTTGCAAAGTTACTACATACATAGAAAACCTTAGACACAACTAACTTTTAATTTTCGCAATTCTCCTTGTTGACTAGTACCCTTTGTTCAATCTCCGGCGTTGACCTAGTATTCCGTTCATTAAAATCACGTGTGTTGCACGTGAGTGATATTTTTTTTGGCTTTTTGTGATTTTTGTTCCCATTTCTCCATTCCCACCGACACAACACAATCTCCTTTTTTAATTTTTTTCCTTTTCCCCCCTCTCAATCTCTCACGAGCTAGCAGAACAATAATACATCTGAATAATCATCATGCAACGAACATAATTTGCTTCAATAAATTGGAAAAAATGTTCAGGTAAGTTTAATTTTGTGAAATTGTTTCAATTTTTTTTCTTAATTCCCAATTGCGTCTCAAATTACCTAGCTAATTGTTAACCTAATTTTCCATTGCCAAATTCGCATCTCCAGTGTGCTGACTTTGCCTGCTGCATTGCTATGCTATGTTGAAATTAACAAGAAAAACAAAGAAATTCAAAGAATGAAAAAGGCAAGAAAAAAAGTACAAACAAAGGGAGAAAGAACACATACCACTGGACAAACAGAAATTGGTGAAAATGAGAGAAACAAGGAATGAGTAATTGAGATTGATAAAAGATAGAAGTATAATTAATAGAGAAGCACAGGGGTTAAATGGGGAAAAAGGGAGGGAAAATGGAATTTTGGGAAGCAACAGTAATTGTCAAGGCAGCAATGGAGGGAAAATCAAAAATTTGGCCATCAAAACCACTCACGTACAGCTCAAGTGAGATTAAATGATCGGAATCAATTTGGTCAACGTCGAAAAAGCCAAAGGTAGTAGTCAACGAGAGAATGCGAATTAGAAGGGTAGTAATGTCTAAGATTTCCTAATGTAGATATATTTTCAAAAAGTGTATAACTAAGGTAGTTTTGGACAAAAAAACCTAATTGTTATTATTTCTTCCCATTTATTTAATACTCGCATCATTTAAATATATATTAAAATTCACTATTCACATAACTACGTAAGTGATGTTCGATCAATAATAATGTGAATTTTTAATCAAGAACTATATTGGTAAAATTTTTGTTAATTTCCGTGTTAATGTAAAGAGTATAGTACGTCTATTTTACTTTGATTAAGATCAAAAATAAGGACTTACCTTTAATGATTTTCACCGTTTAGGACCTATAAGTTTTTCTTCACCATCCAGCGACCTGAATATTAAATTTTTAGAAAATTGGTTAACTATAGTTAGGCTTAAGCCCACAAAGGCACAAACTTTTATTATTGTTACAAATCCAGCAAAATTAATTATAAAATGTTCGTTTCTTCATCTTCCTCCAACTATATTTTTTTCATATACTCTAACCTTCTCAACCACCATTCTAATGAACCTATTTGCACATCGAGTACAATAGTCACTCAAGCTTCACCACCAACCTTCCAAATGGGCCTAAGAACAAAAATTTCAATGAGAAAATCTTCAAATTGATTTCTACTGTTCATTCTAGATGTTTTTTGGTTGTTATTCTCAATATATTTTTTTCATTATTTTTGTTTATAATTTAATTTTTTAAGTTGCAGTTCGAATTGTTTTGGGTTCCAATTTCCTCTTTAAAGTTGAAATTTTTTATTTTGGATTGAATTCTCTTTTTTGGAATCGATTTTTTTGTGTTGAAGCGGAATTTGTGATTACATTTTGTTCATGTGTTTTTTTTTGGATTTTTAACCTGAAATTTTGGTTTTGTTTTACTTATTGAGGTTCGTGATTGGTTGGTGTTCGGTAGTGCGCTTGTTTTGGCAGTAGGTACAATGACGAGTAGTTGTCGACAATGGGTAGTGGTGGCTTCATGGGCGGTAAACAAAATGCATTACTGACCTCCCCTCTCTTTTATCAGTTTAAAATGTTTTTTTAGATGATTTTATTTATTTTTAAAATATTTATATTTACTGCATCTGGTTAGTTAGGGATGGTTTAATGTAGATTAATTAGCTTGAAAATTTGACCCAGATCCTAAAGGTGAAAGAAAAAAAATCAGGTCCATGAAGGGCTGAAAAATATGAAAATTTAGGTCCTTATTCTTATCTTTTAAACTCTATTTACTTTTGCATAAAAGTTATGAACATAAGAGAAGATTAGGTTGGTCTACGCGTGAAAAGTGTAACAATTTCAATGATTCATTGGTGTGACGCGTGATTGACGAATATCATGAGAAAATGAAGGACACTAAGGCCTTCTAAAACACCCACGTGCTCCTAAATTTTGTATCCTATCATTCCATTAGTTAAATTTGAAATATGATCGCAACTTCATTTGATTTAGGAATTCAACCCCAATGCAACAATGATGCATCTTGATGCTACCACAAGGCTCGAAATGATTTTTGGAGGGATGGCGTTCATCGAGATATTGGTAATCTTCTTAAAGTTCTTGCAAACCTTTGCCACATTTTGGAATTGGGACACGTTTATAATAACCGCATAATTTGTATCTTACATTTTAGTCAAATTGTATTGTAACAATCGATTCTATTGTAAAAAAATCATGATATATATATATATTCTTGTGGTTTTGGTGCAACAGGGTCTATTTACGGCGTATGCAGATATAGTTTCAAAGAATTCGGGTGATGAGTTAAGCATTGGCACATCAATCGAGCCGAATGCCATGCTGCTTATTTTTTACAAGGACACCCATATATTGGAGGTCACAACATGTTGCTTGCACATGCTTCAAGTTGTGAAACTATACAGAGAAAAATACAAGGTATAGATATATCAACACACTACATATTTTTCTTACAGTGTTATTGAATTTGAAATAGGAGTTATATTTATAAGCATCAAAATTCTCACATATTCTCATATATAAATACCAATGGATTGTATAGGCAAAACAGCAGGATTTGTTGGGTTGAGTGTTTCTAACAAATTGGTTTTATTCCAAAAAGTGATACAAAAGAAGATTCAAATTGCTGCTGAGAGAGTTTTCATCATTTACTTCTGGATGGTATGTACTGAATCAATTTATTTGGTTAATTACTGTATCACAATGAATGACAAATGAGTCTTTTTGTGAGGAAGGGGTTTTGGAGCAGTGGTTCCACTCAACCTTTGATTCTAGTGATCAAGGGTTCGAATCCTCATACTCCCCCCGTAGTAAATATCCTAACCCAGCCCTTGTGGCCTCTTGCAAAAAAAAAAAAAAAAAAAAACAATGAGAGAAAATTACCATTTTTTAATTTTTTATTACTCATTGTTTATTTGAACTTTTTTTATTTTTTTTATTTTTTATTTTTTTATCTTCGTAGATAGTTCATTTGTTTTAATTTTACCGATCATAAATAAGTTTCTAACTTTTCAAGGATTAAAAAATTAATACATATTTGTTTCGATATCTGAAAACCATTAGAGTGTGACTAATCTGGATTTAATCGCATCAGATCCATTGAGAGAAAGCTCTCCCAACACATGCTTCTGCATTTTCAAGAACGATTTAGAACATACAACTACGGCCGGTTTAATCTAGAAATGTGTGGTTAATTCCTAAAGTTATTTGACTTATTTTTGTCGGAAAAATAGGACAATATAGCATAGACCATTTTTTACATGCATTTATGTTTAAGTTATGTGTATCATGTTAGTTTTATTCACCCTTGGTATGTATTTGGAGATTATCCGGCTACAATGAAGCAAGCCTTGGGAGAAAAACTTCCATCATTTTCCGAGCACGAAACCAAGCTTGTTAAAGGCTCCTTTGATTTCATCGGAATTAACTCCTACGGTACTTACACCGTCGAGGACAATCCTACCAAACCTTACTTGCAAGCCAATTGTCTTTGTATGTGTWTAATCGCAACACAATTGAKACTTCAATTATATTTTTGCCWTTATTAAACAAAATCTAATTATGGCATTCTTAAACTTCGATTCTTGCAGTTAAGGATGGTAAAGGAAAGGTGAGCATACGTTATGAAGTCTTTTTAAACACGATTATCAATATGTTCTGTATGGTCATCTTATTTTTTTTTACTTATCTGAACTTATAATATTTGACATAAATACCTTCTGATGGTCATATCAATGGTTATAGTAAAATTTCATTGTTATTGAGATACATATATTTTCACCCTGACTTTTTTCTTTTATCATTTCAAAGTTTTTGCAGTATATATTGGAATACTTCAAGGAAACATTTGATAATCCTCCTCTTTATGTGCATGAAAATGGTATATATATTTGTGCTCTCCASTTCTTGTCATCAACTTATAATTCATGTATTCCTTTCAAAGTCGAAACATGATGCTTATTACTAGCTAATCTGATGTTTATGTTGTTCAAGGTTATCCAACAAACAGTAATAATGCATCATTACYTGATTCATCAAGAGTTGAATTTTTAAATGCGTGCATTCGAAGCGTACTAGATGCTGCAAGGTACATACGTAGTTATTGTGCATAAATGTTTGTTTATCATTAATGTGTGAARAAATGTGTGACTCGCCCTAAACAGGGCTAGTTCTGACATTATATATATATATAGAAACAAAAACCTACAATAGTATAATTATCAGAGTGCCTTTAAGCACATAACTATATGTTTATCATATTAGGATAAATTTAGAATAATAATATTTGAGATTGTGAATAGTATCAAGATTRTAAATGTATACAATTTTTTATAAGAAATGGGTGGTATATTATTTATCTCTTTTCCTAAGTTTAATTGCGACGTATATCATACACGTATATATATGTAGAACTATATATGTAGCAAACAATTTAAAATGGTATTGTTAATATGGTACATGTTTATGT
>SNQN01004467.1:18729-51647 GCA_008642245.1 Bassia scoparia
GGTTTACCGAACAATGTTGGCATATGGCAGATGTACTTCGGAGGAATAACAGAAGCTCTTTAAAATTCTAGATTTGATCTGAGAACCTACCCTACCTCACATCAAGTACTGTGGACTTGTTCTGGAATTGTAGTGGCTAAATTGTTATGGTTAAATGATAGAGTGGAGAGAGACAGTTAACCAAGGTGGTAACTGTGATGTCAAAGAGCTGCTATCTTTAAAAAGCGAGGATGTATCAAAGATTGAGGTGAAGATACAATAATTTTATTCAAAACAGGAACTTAAAAAATAAAGTTGTTGCTTAGCGACTATAACGTTTGCGAATTCATAGAACACGCTCTTGGGTTACAAGCATGATGATCTTAAGGGTATTAGTCCAGATTTTGGTCTGCCAGAATTCATTTGGAGGAAGGACCATCGCCTTACTTAGGTATTAATGGCAACTAGTGGGAAGATTGCGATTCCGATATGAAGTGTTCAGAGGGTGTGGGAAGATGAGGAGGTAAATGAAATCACATTGATTGGATCAGTTGCACTATAAGGGATTGTTTACGAAGCCTTTAGTGGAACTGGAACACACTTACACGATCGACACTAATAGAAGTGATGGTACAGTTAATTCCCGGCTGCCATAGTTCTATATGGCCTAAGAATAGGGCGGAAAGTCATGAAACTGACTGTTAAAAAGCTTTGTGAAATACATTCGGATATCACAATAAATGGAGTTGTAGATGATTACTCATAGGAGGACTTGGTGACACCCAGGAATGAAGCCGCATGTTGTATAGCTTCGTGCGCCCGTTATAATATTTGGGGACGCTCAACGTAAAGAATGGTTTCACTAGTCCTCCCTTTTCCTCTCTTTTAGATTTTGAAGTACGGAGGGGGGGGGGAGTGTTAGGAGGGGCGTTGGCGATGGCGCGCGCGCAGAGAGGGTGTCGGTGTGCTATTTGGATGGGGTATTCGGGGGGGGGGATTATGCGAAATTGCGGATTCGGGACGCTGAGGAGTGTCGAGGAAGGGTCCCTGGTTACATGGCCATATTGGTGAACTTTTGCTTATCGGGGATGGCGCATTTGGGGTTGATTAGGACGCTCGCAGCAGACCTTCAGAGAGTGTATGATGGCTATCTTCGGTCTGAGTGTTTAGAGGTCTAGATCAGGAGGAGTCGTGGGTGTTGGAGTTTTGAGTGTGTATGGAGGTTCTAGTTAGTGGAGTGGGGGCGGATGGGCTTTGGGGGGGGGGGGGGGGGGGGGGGGGAGTAATCTGTCTAGAGTTCTAAAAAGATGTGAAGAGGTAAGTTTTTGGGTGCTAAACTGGGAAAAGTGCATTTTATGGTTACTGAAGGTGTTGTTCTTTGGTCATCTTATCACTCTAGGGGCATACAAGTGGATAAAGAAGGGAAGTGGTAGAGCACTTCCCCTCCTGTTATGTAAAGGGGTGGCGGAGTTTCTTGGTCATGCGGGATTTTATCGCCGCCTTTATCAAGGATTTCTCCAAGATTGCAAAGCCAGCTTACACAGTTGCTTTTGAAAGATGCCCCTTTGTTTTTAACTGATGCGTGTCTTTGAGTCTTTTGACAGAAAAGCAGGCTTTTGATTTCAGCTCCTATTGGCAACCCTCCTGTGGAGTCTCCTTTCGAGATTAGTGCGCTGGCTGAGTTGACTATGATTGGTGCTGTTCAGGCCGCGAAAGGAGAGGTCTGCATGCTATCTTTATTATGCTAGCAAGACCTTGGATGGAGCTAAGTTCACTATGCCACAAACTGAGACGGAGTTACTTGCTGTGTTTATCTGCTCTTGATAAGGTTTCGGCACCTACCTAGTAGCTCGAAAGTCATTGCTACTACTGACACTACAGCCCTGAAGTATCTCTCCTCCAAGATGAAGCGAAGCTAGGCTCATTCGCTGATTCCTCTTGCTTCAGGAGTTCGATCTTGAAATTCGTGATAAGAGGCGAGCAGAGAATACAATGTGCCGATCACAATTTCGAGGATTCGGTTTGATGAAAGGCGCTCTTTCTTGATGACCTTCCAGATGATCATCTATGTTCGTCGGCTGCTACTACTACTGCCATGGTTGCAGATTTTGCCAATATTTGGTGGGCATGTATTTGCCTGATGATTTGTCCTACCACCAGAAAAGAAGTTCTTGCATATGCAAGCATGTATTTCTGGGAATGATCCTGTATTGTTCAAGCAATGTGCTGATGGTTTGTTAAGAAGATGTGTTGCTGAATATGAGATGGTGGCATTCTTAATCGCTGTCATCAATTCTTATGGTTGGTCATGCTGGGCATCAAACGGTGTTCAAGGTCTGGTCAATCTGGTTTTTAGTTGGCTACTCTCTTCATAAGATGCTGATCATTTGTACTCTCTTGTGATGCTTGTCAGCGGACGGGCCCACATTTCTATCGCCATGAGAATGCTCAGAATGGCGATATTGAAGTGGAAAATCTTTGATGTATGGGGGCATTGCTTATATGGGACCTTTTCCTTGCATTATGGGAATCGTTTCATTCTTTGTGGCTGTAGATTACGTGCTCTAAGTGGGTTGAAGCAATCGCTTCTACTACTAAGATGCTAAGGTGGTCTGAATGCTGTTTTAAAAAGATCATCTTCCGCTTTTGGAAGTTCCTAGAGCTGTCATTAGTGGATGGTGGTTCTCATTTTCATGGAGAGGCGCCTTGATACATTGCTCGCGGAAATATGGAGTAAACATCGTAGCTGGACTTGCCTACCATACCCAAACAAGTGGGCAAGTGAGTTTTCTAACAGGGAAATCAATCCATTCTTGAGAAGACTGTGGCGAGGTCTAGAAAAAGATTGGAGTCCGAACTTGATGATGCCCGTGGGGCGTACCGGACTGCATTCAAGGACACCTAGTAGTACTCCCCCATATCCGCTTGGTCTAGGAAGGCATGTCATTTGCCGTCGAGCTAGAGTATAAGGCTTTTTTGGGCAATCAAAGAGGCTCCATATGGATGCAAATTGGCTGGCTGAAAGCGCTTGCTGCAGATTGAATGAGCTTGATGAGTCGTTTGGAGCTTATCGAGAGCTCTAAGCTCTATAAGGAGAAGACTAAAGCGTGCATGACCAAGAAAATCTTAGATGTGAGTTTGAGGTAGGGGACAAGGTCGTATTGTTCAATTCAAAGATAAAACTCTTCTGGAAAGTTGAAGTCGAGATGGACGGTCCTACTATGTCAGTTGGTTAGTAAATTTGGTTCGATAGAGATTATGAACGACACAGCAGTGACCAGGTTCAAAGTTAATGGTCACGACTGGAGTTGTATATGAAGGTGCTATGGTGGGTCTTGCGGAGGGGTTTTTTTACTTTACCTCCAAGAATACATCATCCTGAGACGTTAGAGTAATTCGTCAGGCTCGGGACGTTAAACAACGCTTTGCGGGAGGCACACCGTAGTTTTATTTGCTTATTAGAATAATCATTAGCATAGTTTTTTAGCTTAGTTTAGTAATACTAATTTTTTATTTTTTATTTTTTTATTTTTTATTTATTTATTTATTTTTTTTTATTATTAGTTTTAGTTAGTTTTAGTAATATACTTGTTAGTATTAGCCATTTAAGTTAATTATAGTAGTTTACATGTTAGTATTTTAATATAGTAGTCTTTAGTGCTTTGTTAAGTTATTTTAATTTAGTTATAAGTCGTTCTTAGTATAGTTTATAATATTCATGTAGTTTAGGTGTTTGGTTAGCATTTTATAGTGTTAAACTGTTAGTATTATTGATTTTTTTTTAGTTTGTGCGAACATGTAACTTTTCTGTACAGGTGGAAGTCATTGTGGCAGTATTATATGGACATTAACTTAGTATTTATTGTGGACGGTATCGTACTGCAGAAAGCAACGCACAACCAGTGACATTGCGACTTTTCGCAGCTAACGCAGCTGCGCCTCACCCGCAGTGCAAGTAACATACGAGCTAAAAGGGCGTCACACATGGGGAACTGCTGCTGGGTTGGTGTTGGTGTGTGCCATCGCAGTTATCAGCTACTGCAGCCCCTTCGCATTGGTCCAAATAGCAGCCAAAAAGAAAAAAAAAAGGGAAAAACAGAACAAAGGAGTACGAGGAACCAAATCAGCGAGGTAACGAAGGGCAAAACAGAGCATCAAGCACTCTAATAACTTAGAATGATTCGAAGACTTCACTTGAAAGTGTCTTGTTGTTCGGGTTTCCAAGGCGCATACCCAAGCTATATCGCATGTTTTGCCCTCTTCAACTGGCATCAAATCTGCTGCAATTCGCCTGTTTCAGTCGCAATCTCGAACATCAAGCCACGAATTCCAGTCAGCTTTGGACAGATTCACTGCATTGTCCATCAATCGACACCTCGAGTTCCAGGCAATGATTAAAGGCGGAGAATGATCGAAATATCGCTGCGTTTTTTCGTGACAAATTCCGTGTTTGCTTCGTGCTTTGCTTCGTGCTTCTGTTTCGGCTGCGTTTTCTTGAATTATCGAGTGAATTTTTGGATTCTCGTTCAATTTGCTGCATATTTTGGCAATTTATGGGTGTTATTGGTAACTTTTGTGGCGATTTGATTTCATGCTAATTGATATTGGGTTGGAAGGCGATTTTGTGGTCTAGTGATTTATAAATAAAATACGATCGATATAAGGAGATTTGTGGCTTGACTATTTGGCTTTGGGACTTTCTTTTATGCGTGGCTTTGGTGTGGGCTGTTGGGATATTTCTTGAAGTTTTCTTTGGTTGTGATATTTATCTGAGAGTTTGTGTATTCTTGGACTCACATTTATTTATACACACCCATGGCACGCACGCCAATTGTTTCGACAAAAGAGAAGCGCCACTACTTCTAGTTCTAAGGCTAAACGAGGAAAGGTTCTATTTCTAAGCGCAGCATCACGCCTCTAATGGCAAGAAAGCATTGTTTCATCTGCTAAAGCCAAAGAAAAAGTGGCAAATTTGTTAACTATGACATTGAGCTTCCATGGTGATTAAGCAATTCAAGAAAATTGAGGTGTTGTTTCGACGGGGTGAAGGGTTCTTGCTACCAATATGTGATGAAGACGCCTGGAGATTTTGTGTATTGGGATGATGTTCGTTGGCTCTTTATAATAATTTGGATTGGGGATTTTTCTCATGACAAAAACCGACTTCTAAAGAGCGATTTGGGGGTTTCTAGCTCTTTGAAAGTGCATCGTGTTCCTCTGCGCAAGTGGTGAATCATCTATCACTTCTTAAATGTTCAATAATATTCACATTGGACTTTGGAGCAGTTGAATGCGCGTTTTGGTTTCCAGTGGTGACCTCGAGTGATCCTCACGATGGTCCGTGGTGCTGTTGAAAAATATGGAGGGTTAAAGTTTGAATCTATATGATCGAGCTTGAGTTCCCTTCTATCACTCCGTCACCGCACTTCGTGCGCTTAACTTAAGGTGCTATCCAACATCAATATTTTTGGTCGTCAAGAGGGTAGTAAAGGTTCGACAAGATGATCTCTTCATGCTTGAACACATGCTCATGCTCACCTATTGAAACAGGGGCTTTCTGATCAACCAAATTTTGCTACGTGTCGCTAACAATGTCAAACAGGTGGAAGATTGTTCAGGGTGGGTTTATCATCGCATTGCAACTTACTTGGGCTATTCTGAACACCTCTGCGTGAGGGTTTTGTTGATGGAAACTGATGCTGTTCGGAGGTTTCTTTTGGTTGGTTTAAGAAGAAGGAGGCACATTCTTTTGGTGCAATTCGTGATGATGAGGATGAGATTGCCTCCTCCCGAACATATGCCCTTGCGACATAAGAAAAATTGGTCCTTTACTCATTTCTCCAAAGAGATACTGTGTCTTGCCTGTGGTTCGTGACAACAGTTCTCTTAGCCTCCTTTGTGAAGGGCTCGCTCAGCTCCTTCACCGCTCCACAACACTTGAATCATTGCAGGGATTTCATTGATTGAGATCAAGGCCAATCAAAAGGTGATAATAGCAGATCAAACGGATATCAAAGATCTAATTGGCGTCAGTCTCACAATTCTTACTGGTCTTGATGCTTGGTTGGGTCGCAGGGTCGCACACCTTTCTTTCCCTCCTTAGTCGATGTGCTTGTTTCGTTTCCTCCTCTAGCATTGAGACATTGCAGTTTGGCTTGGGGGGAGACAAACAAGCACACGGGGATTTGGTAGTGGTGTAGGTATGTTTTATCGCTTCCCTAGTATACGTTTTAAATTGCCTTTCTAGGATAGTTGCCGGTTTGTACATCATTAGGGAGTGGGTAGTTTAGCTTGCATACCAAAAAAATGTATTGCTTTCATAGTGTAAGCTTTTAGAAAATAAATTCGATTCTCTGAAAAAATGTTCCTGTGGCCATTGTGAAAATGTGTTATGCTTGTGTAGGCTTGAATCGACTTGGGTTGAGACTTGTGTTCGCTTTTTCTGATTCCTTTGACTGAATTTGATCTGATATGACTATGCCTGATGTATCTTTGGACGAGGAAGAACTGTGAACTTGTTGAGAGGATTTGAAGCGTGTAATTGATAAATCCTCATATTTCTTGGTGTGTTGTGTGCTAGTGTCCTTTGGGGTCGTCATTATTCTAGTGTCGTGTGGCTGGTGATTTGTCTAGTGGTTTATTTGGTCATATGTTGAGTTGCATGATAGGAGGCTTTCATTGTTAGGAGCCGTGCTTCAGTGATTAGAAACATTATTATCCTTGCTCCCTGATTTTGAGCCTGAATCCTCATTTCATGATATACATTACAACCCTTTTTTGGCTTGTTCGATAACCCACAGTTTGGCTGGGAGCATATTGGAAGGGTGATGTGTGTTTTGTGGGTTGTTTTTGTTGCGGCTCGTGTTTTTGGTGCGATAAGTTGGGCAGTGGTATAGTGTTTCATATCGGTTCCTTAGCTTGAGTAAATTGTCATCGTTTTCTATGTATAGGTGCAGAAGCAAAAGTTAGTTGTATTCAATCAAAACAACAAAAAAAAAAAAAAATCAAAAAAATCAAAAATCCAAAAATAAGTTTTATTTTTAATAGTTTATTAGTCATAATGCTTATTGCCTTGTTCTGTTGTAATTAGAAGATGATGATAGCGATGTAGTTGCGGTTCTTGAGTTGGATGGTTTTGGTTATTCGAGTTGAGTTTTGCTTTGAGTTGTCTAGCTTATCATTGGCTATCCGTGTTGATTGATGGTATGCTCCCTTGAGTGAGACTTTTAGCCTCCATATCCCAAATTTATCCTACCTCTAACCTTAAGCCCATTAAAGCTATTAAAGTTCATTGAATAAACATGGGTCCAATTTGTGTCTTGTGATTGAGTACCTTGCAAGGGTTGTTGAGTTGTGTATGCATTTGAGTCGCTTGTAGGTTGAGTGCTATTGATAACCCTTTCAAACACATGAGTGTGGTGAATTGGGAGGGTGCCTTAGTATTTTAGCACAAAGTTGATTACTATGTGCCATTTTATGCACATGTGGGTGGTGAGCGAATGGGTTTCAATTTTCATAACCACCACAAGAGAGGTGGTGTCACTAAGGACGAGCTATTTCCTTGATTCCATTCAGCTCTCTATACTTGATGGCTAGTTTGTGTTTGGGATGATTTTTCTTTAGGATAAGGCATATGAGCAATTGAGCTTGGAATGCTCTTTGGTTGAGAATTGTGTCGCTTTGACCGCGATAAAGATGCGCATTGTGACGATATTTTTTTTAATGGGAGGGTGAAGACGTGTATGATCGATAGAGTCTATGTTAGTGACTTGAGACAAGCACAGAAGATAATATGGCTGGGGGAGTTGATGTATGTGTATAATGATATGGTTTTTCCCCATTTGCCATATTGAGATTTTTCTGGTACCATCAATGTGTTAGTGCCGGCGGGTTGGTGATGAGATTTGTTTGTTCTATTGCCTTAAGGTGGTTTCTAGTTAGATTTGTGAGTTTCGGTTTCATATGATTTGGATGGATTTTGGACTCATTTTCGAGCACTACGCGTAGGCTAGGGAATACAAGAGTTTAGAGTCAGAGCTATGTGAGATTGATCGTTTAGAGCATCGTTTTGACACATGCTCACTCTTCTGACATAAGTAAGTTTCGCGTACGTCGGATTGGGAAGCGGGGATTCAAACTTAGCATTTGGGGAATAGACTTCGAAGAGCTTCTGATTTGTAGGTCGCACGCCTTATTTGGACCAGCAGCTGAGTATGGCCTTTGCAAGATAGCCTGCGAATCTGCCGCGAAACCTGTGCGAACCGATCGTCTTCATTAATCGATCGGGTGGGGCTCGGTTTATTGATTATTGTTGGCTTCTCCTTGTTGGTTTTAGTATGGCATCTTTGTAATAAGAGCAAGCTTTTCTATTTAGTTTTTTTTAGGGGTACTTTAAAGGGAAAATCATATTTGTGAGAATCTTTTCATCTTTATTCAGGATTTTGAAAGAGGAGAAAATCCCAATTTAGTATCTATTTGTCAGAACCCTAGTTTTTTGGTCCTTTCCAATAGAAAATCATTCATTCAATCAGCAATTGCATCCTTCTTTTGGTAATTTAATTCTTCTTTAATTCAATTCCTTATGCTTTCAATTATTTATACTTTTTGTTAATTGTTTGAATTGTTTGGTTATTGATTATTACTTCCAATTATTTTAGGGTTTTATTACGCTTTTTAATATTCTGTTTTAATATGTTTCCACAATTATAATCATCATGTTTAAGTGCAGATTTACTGGAGTGATAGTTTTTATTTCTAGAGCGGATGGGAGAAGAGTGATGATTGGTATTAATTGTTTGATGCACATTCATGGATTGGCTTATATTAAATCTATTTGATTTGTTCTTCATGTTATTCAATAGGTGTGCACCTTAATTGCATAATTAGATTAGTCACGAGTTTTGATCTACGATTGAACTTAAACAAGGATCTACACAATAGTAGAAGGACTTTCTAGGTCGAGAGATCGTAGGATAGTTCTATGGTTTCATGATTCGAGAGAACTTAAGTCTGTTTAATTATGCTGTTATGAATTGTTGATAATTTGTTGTAATTATCTGTACAAGTGAACATAGCTCTAATTCTTTTAGCATATAGTTATTAATCTCATCTTTAATCGTTGTCTCTAGTTTTTAAGTATTAATCACAAAACAAATTTTCTTGCTAGTCTTAGATGCTTTTATTCAATAATCAGTAGTTGTTGTTTCCGTGGATAGCGATCCTGTTACATACCTGAGGTTAAGTTTTATCAGTTTTTTGATAGGTACGGCGACAAAGCTGTCAATTGATAAATCATCGCCAATTATATTGTGTTACAAACTAAACTCTGCCGTTTTCTATACTGGGTTAATATTACTACCTCGAATCTGATGTTATTTTCCCACTTTTAAAAGTACCCTATACTCTAGATGAAGTAATATTTGCATCAAGCAATTGGGATAACAACCCATCAACAATATATATTGTTTTGGACTTATTTTTAATAGGTAAAAAGGACATGGGCGCTTCAACGTGGCCCGCACTATAAACGAGAAATTAGAAAAGAAAAATGACGTTTATAGTAAATAAATCTACGTTAATGTAAATATAAAGTAGTCTATTGCAATTTGATGGATGTCTTGCAATTAAAACTGCGTCCATTCAAAACGAAGTAGTTGGAAATGACATAAAGATCCCTCTGATTGAGCTTTTATACCCAACATCTTTGATGGGTTTTATCAGTCTCACTCTAGTGGTGTTAAGGTGTGTATATATAAAAACCTTGCTCACAAATTTCATTGAAAACGTTTGATCTACAAACGAACTAAAACGGACCAACCAAACGAGAACTTAAATCCAACTTTTCTTTTGGTTTGTTTTCCCAAATTCCCACGTAAAAACCTAACAACAAGAAATTAAGAAAAATGGAAATTGAGCTCGGAAGATGGTCAAAACAGTTTATACCATGATTTGGGGTTTGTAAGGAAGCGCCATACAACAAGATTTGCTACATCGCACTGACAAGAACAGAATTCGCTTCAGCCAAACAATTGGGATTAAAAAACAACTTAGTATGATTCATGGTAAATCATCTATTACTGTATAATTCAATTGTTAATCGACAATAATTTAGTGATTGGATGAATACGTCACAATGCAATGTTATTTTTTAAATGGTTATGCAATTGGAAATTTTGATGATGTTATTTGTCAATTGTTGGATTGTGGGTTATTTGGATCATGGCTTTTATTCGTATTATTCAATGTATATTTTTATGATTCTGCTTATGCAATTGAATTTTGGATGATTGTTGTTTGTTAAATTGTTTGATTTGCGGATTAATTTTATTATGGTTTTGATTTCTTACATATTGATGTTTTTAATGATATTGTAGTATATGGTGCTAAAGAATGCCCTTGTTCAATGAGTTGAGCTTTGGTTGTGTGAAGTGTTCTTTTGCTGACTTTCCAATAAGAATCAAAAAATGGAGGAGATCCAGGAACGAAGGAAGTAGAGGTCAGAAGAAATCTTCAAGTTAATAATCATTTCGTTTTCGCAAATCAAAGTTTGGTGGATTGAAGGCGGTGAGGTCACGGCATTGACTGGGGTGACATTGAAGAATGTATTGAAAAACAGAAGATGAAAGAGTAAGATAATTGTGTGCAGAAATCAAGTAGGTTAGAATGGAAGTGAAGTGATATATTATCGCACATTCATAAGTTACCAAGGGGTTGGGTTTTCGTTGATTACTCAACACACATATTCGTGAATCGCCCCCCTTCGATCCTTTGTCGTCATGTTCCAGGTTAGCTTGCTTCTTTTATCTAACAAATGCGTTAATGCAATTAAAAAATTGTTGTTTGATGTTTGATCACATTGTTTTAATGTACAGGCCTCGAGATAGTTGCTACATTGCGAGAGTGGAGAGTTTGCAGATTGGATATTGCAGTGGTTATAAACCCATGCTTACTCTGGGAACAATTTCCTCTCCTCGTCACTTCTCAAGCGGTAGGTGTATAAGTATTCTACTTTATACGTTACTGATTTTATTCGTTCTTACATTTTAACTGAATCAAACTTGATACATATCTGATAATGGCATTTGCAGGTTGAGGAAGAGTGTTCCAGGTATCGTTTCAAATAGTTTGCTTTTTGAATCGATACAAGACTGAATGACTTATGGTGGGTTGGCATGCTGAAGTGAATGAAGCCATATATGGTCCTACTCCTTTTGCTTCCTTTCTTTTTGGGTGTGATCGCCGTTTAACTTGAAGAAGAGAAAGATGAAGAATAAGATCAGAGATAAATGTACTCTAGCAAGACCAGCATCCTTATACTTTGAAGCATGGACTCTGTGTATAAATGTAACTCAAGGATTGGTCCATTCTGTACAATGCGGCTAAACTTGATTCTGTCAGGATCAACTTACTTTCAGGCCTCGCTTCCTTATTACACTCTTTATTCTACATACTTTAGTCACTACTGTCGTCAATTTTTATACCCTCTTAACACTCCTTCTTACTACTTCTACATCTCTCTTGTTTTTCATTTTTCATTTTTTTTTACTCTGTTCCATTTCCATATCCATCACCAACCAGGTTATCACCATCTCTTTTGTTTTTATTGGTTTATTGGTTGCCTGGTTGGTTTCCCAACTTATGGTTAATCAGTTAAAGCTTAGGAGTTAAGACAACAGTAGATTATGCCAATTAACACTTGTTTTTGTGCTTGTTTTTATGAGCAATCTAACAATTACAGAAACAATCGACATCCTGGGATTTGCATTAAGTTCTTTTAGGTTTTGTAGAAGTTTAGTATTAGAGCTYTATCCTATAGTAGGTGAAATGATGCGATGTTGCTCGTTTCCATGCCTTATGGTGGAGGGAATTAGTAGGTCAGCAACTCGGTGCACAAAATTAGGAGGTTCAGTATTGCTTCCTTATGAGAATTCGTAGTAATGACTTGGAGTCTTTAAAGGTAAGATAATGAACAGATTGGAGGTCAATATTGCTCTTATGGTATCCAGGATGGTGCTGTGGTATACTGGTACCTAAACTTCATATCTGCGTCTTGCCCTTATTCCCATAGTATATGCATTAGTTTATTCGTTGGTGTACCTACATTCACATGTTGTCGCCACCCTATCAACTGCATATGTATTGGTTTGTGTGGCACACTACTACAGTACTACATATTTTGTAGATTTCATATCAAGGTATTATGAGAATGGCGAGGAATGGGGTTTGGGCGTTTGGCAATGGCTATGTCATGGTTTCATCTGTTATGGGTTTAAGTTGCAGTACCCAAAACTTGAATGGCGTTCACTTTTTTTGGAGTTTTTCCCTGGATCAAGTTACTTTGTTTCATAGCAAGGAAAATCTTGCAAGTCTTGACCGATCATATGTATGAGGCCTTAAGCATTTGGGATGGAGTTATCTTCTTTCAATGGCACCTTTTCTGCATCATCTGAAGTAAGATTTCTGTGCTTCGATGCACATACTTTCATTGTACTTCGGTCCTTCTCTGTCTCCATGCTTGCTAACCGTTTCTTATGTCACTAAAAGTTTTAGTTCAGACGACTAAGAACTTTGTCAGTACTCAAGCAATGTTGCTATGATTTTTTCATGACTGCAAAGTTCAGAATAGTTGGTTTGGTTAGAGAATTTTATCCATCCCAGTCCCAGTAGATAAACCCTTGATAGTCACAAGCCAAAGTCTGGAAGTTCGTGAAAAATTATTACTCTATGAAACCTATGTTCCATTCTTGAGCCGAACCATTTACTCGTASATAAGTTTGGAGCCTTCAGTATGTTTCTATTTTAACCACAGAGAAGAACTTGATTTTCTGACGAACCTCACATGCAGCCAAGATGAAGGCCACCTGCTTATGGCTGCTATAAATGAATACAAATGCCGCTCTTGGACCTGATGACAGATCGGGTGCGGGCAATTATCAAAGTTTGGGTGTGTAGTTGGGGTGTGGGCAGGACAATGAAGTGGTGTAATGCAATCTTAACCGTGTCTTTGATGCTGGTTTTCGTTCACTTGCTCATGTGTTGGCCTCTTATAAATCTGAAGAACAGCGGACCAGGTTATTGTATCAGATTCTACATTCTAGCCTTTGGCAGTAAATTTTTTCGAAGATATTCATATGCCATCTAGTTGATGTAAATATGCATTATGCAGATTATTACAATGAAACTTGTGTTGGCATGTTATTTTCAATGATACGAGTCCTTAAAGTTTACTCCAATAAAATAAGTCTTGATCACAATTAATTTTTCTACAATACTTAGTTGATTAATATTTTTTCGGTGAGACTTTTAGGTTTTAATGTAAAAATACGCACAAACAATAGAATAACGATCGATCCAAACAATCAAACTTTAGTGGAGACCGTAGACGTCTGAATAAGAACAACGAGAGATTACACGTGTGCACTATGATAATAAAAAATACGAAAAAAATCAAGAATTATGATCAATTGTTTGTATTCCGTGATCTACCAAACACAATTTAGCACTTCCTAGGAATTTCAATTACACGAGAATATAATTTTTCAAGGAATTTGCAATTCTCACGCTCAATCAAATGACACCTAACAAGTGAAGGTTGAATTCTTTACACACTAGCATCCTACTCCGTATAACTATTTTAGCAAAATCGACCGTAACAACACCTACTTGGGGAGATGTGTACCAAACATGATCAACTTGATATGGTGCGACGACATGAAATTGAAGCTAGAGTGCAATAGATAACATAAATGACATGTAAGGATGATGGGTTTGACTTTTGGAAATTTCATAACCTTGAATGGAAGGATTGGTTGGAATATAATGTTTGCTTCTCTCATTCCTGGTCTATCACCTTTACTACTGCACTTTGGTATATCTGGAGAATGAGAAACAAATGTGTCTTTGAAGGGATAATGAAACACACTTTGCCTATCTTTCATGCCATGAAATTTGATTTGCATGCTATTCATGATACTTTTGTAACTTCGGAGGCTKTTGTCACCCAGGGTCTTAGCAACTARTGGACTGCCCCTCCTCCTGGTGTTCTMAAGCTCAATGTTGATGCCAGCTGGGTTGCATCAGCTGACCCCAACTCCGGTGGGGGCGCTGTTCTGAGGGATTCTACGGGTAAATGGCTTATGGGTTTCTCCAAGAAGTTTCACTCCTTCAATAGCTTGGCTGCTGAGTTAGTCACTCTCAAAGAGGGGCTGATAATGGCCAAAACCTTCAAAGCAGAGAGAGTCCAGATGGAAACCGATGCAAAGACTCTCACCATTATGTTGGATGAAGCCTCAAACATTCAGAGACATGAGCTCAATCCGATTATTGTGGAAGTGGCTGCAATGCTGGAWGAAGATTGGGTTGTCACTTTCAACCACATTAAACGACAAGCTAATGGGGTGGCACATGAACTAGCCCAGTATGCTAGGAGAATGTCCCCGGTGGAGCGTACTCACCTAGATGTGCCTTGGATTGCAACACCTGCCTTTGATTATGACATGCTCCACATTGCAGGATCCTCAACCTCAGCCTCCATCGCTTCCACCTCCAATGTCATCAACCTGGATTAATGTGTTGTCTTACCGCTTGTTGTTGTTTGTTTCAAAAAACATGTTTTATTGCTTTCCTCGGCTAGCCTTGTTGGATAATTATTTTCAGTTTATTCCTCTTGTAAGACTTACTCTTTTAGTTCCATTTTGGGTTACTAGGAACTAAAAGCTGATTAATATATACCTCTTCTACGTTAAAAAAAAAGACATGTATTTGAGTTAAGTAATTCGAAACCGAAGAAATACAAGTGAGTAACCGAAGAAATACAAGTGAGTAACCGAAGAAAGAGATGCTAGGGCAAAACGTGCATAACGTGATGACCCAAATCACGTTGTTCCCAAATCCCAAAAATTGAATGCTACAGTATGTCAGTATATTTAAATTACTCGAGTAGTGAGTCACTCACTCTGTATTTTCTCTGAGTGCTCTTGTTTCCTTCTGCAATATTTAAATTCAACAATGGAAGCAACGCATCACATGCCTAATTGCCTCAATTTTAAACTCATTTATCTCAGATTCCATCAAATCTTCAATGGTTTGATTTGTTCTTCTTATAATACCCCACTTCACCTTGGTTATTAATACCACATGCTCATAATAGAAATAAATAATATGAAAATCAAAAGACAAAAAAAAAAGGCTAATGTCAATGTCAGTCAACTTGCTTCAAATTACCCTGATTTGTCGCAGCTCACATTAATTCAACACTCACTATCCCAAACTCAAGTCAGCTCACTCCTGGACTTTCTTGGGGAAACTTCCTCCACTTTTGAAACTGGGTAATCTTCAAATTTTCTACTTCATTTTTTTTTCAATGAAAATGGTGGTTTGTTTGATTAATTAACTGAAAATGCAGGTTATATTGGGTTGGAAAATCAGAGGAAAGGCAGCTGTTTATTTCTTTATAGAATCAGAAGAGATGGCTGAAGAAAGACCTCTTTTGCTTTTGGCTTACTGTGAGGTCCTGGTTGTTCTGGTTTATCTGGGTTTTTCTAGAAATAGGTCAGTGCTTTTTTTCTTGTTTCCCTTGATTTTTTTACATTTGCGATTTGAGTTGATCCATTTTGAAAAAAACTGCTCTTTATTTCGTCAATAAGATCAATAGCTTGATCATTAGAAATAGTCATCAGATTCTCAGGTTATGATGGGAGAAAACCAATTGATTTTCGGCTGAAATTGGAGTAAACAAAGAAAATAACTCTCCTCCGTCGACATTCTCGTAACACTTTAAATATTTTATTTCTCACAAAATAGCAAGAGTTGCGAGAATTAGACAAAGGGAGTATATCATCTGGGTGAATGTCTAATCTTTGTGTTGAAAGTATGCCAAAAACCTTTGATCATCTTTATTAGCATTAAAATTTCATTTTTCTTTTTCTGGCCTTTGCACATCTAAAAAGAATGAAGTTCCTGAATTTTCCAAGGAATTATACTTGAATTTTGTCCTTTTCTACCAGAAATGCTAGGTTGATTTAAAGCATCTTGAAAACATTTGCCTGAGTCGAACTTCATCTCCTCTCCCATCAATTGGCAGCTGAATTTTGTGATTCATTGCCATTTTCAGCAATATATTCCATTTAATGCCTTGAGACTGCTTATTTTCCATTTCCCCATTGAAGCAGTGCAATTTTGGTTCAATTATAGATTATTTCAGTTTTAACCAAACAGTTTTGTGTTCATTTTGTTCTTTATTACAATTTATTTTCATTTTTCCATTTTCAAAACAGTGAATTTCGATTTTTGACAAAATCACTTGTGTTTGGACAAAAATTATCATTGAATCAGATCAAAGTTACTCGATTCGAATTGTTTAAAAAACTTGTGTCTTTTTCCCATCGTTGTGGTAAATGCCTACTTGAAAACAACATCAAATCCCCCATTTTTACATTGGTAGTATTACCCCATCATTACATCGAAAGGTACATTAGCTGAAATAAGCGTAGGACACTCCCCCCCCCCCCCCCCCCCCCCCCCCCCCCCCCTCTTTAAAAAAAAGAAGACTGAAAAAGACAGTACTAATATTATTTACGAAGGTGGCCAAATCTTTCACATGGATGAGTTAAAGCTTTTACATCTTCTACTTTGCTATATGAACGCAAATTTTTTAATTTGGTTTGTTTCAGGCCACTAAGCTTCAACTATAGTGCAACTGATACAAATTTGGTTCTACCAAAACTTCAAATCAATCCACATTCATGGACTAAGGTATAGCAGCATATTTTATTCGTTTTGAATAAAAGTTTATTGTATCTTCACATTTGAACTCTCCTTTTAAAGAGAGCCAATGGTTTACACCTTTGTCTCACTTTACTACTTTAGCAAGAACAATCACAGGCTTTTAGTGTACTAAATCTAGAATTTTTTTTAACTCATTTATGACATTGAAATTTCAAACCCACGTCTCCACATATTCTTATTATCATTTTATTTGTTATTCTAAAGCTTTCCTATGTGTATAGACCAATAGACCCTAGATCAGACTAATAATTTTGGATTCTTAACCTACTTTCAAGTAAAGTGTTTTTATTAAGGTACTTATTCACTAATTCAATGATTTAATAGTTCATTTTAAGTACGAGTAGCTTCTAGAAAAGAATTTGTTTCTCCAATATAAGCAACTACTTAAGCAAATTACTAATTATGCAGGTGTAATGTTGCTGTGATATGTACACGTGTATATAACAACATTGAATGGATAATGCAAGTGATAACTTAGACTCCAAGGCCTCCAGAGATGAAAGGATATAATTTTCAAATATCTTGGACATAAGTATACACAATAATAGCCTATAGGTTGATTTGTTCAAAACTATTTGATATGTAGAGTGAGGTTTGATGTGTTTCAACTTCTTTTTACTTATTTTTTAAAAAAAGTTAAGATAATAATAAATAAGTTTAAAAGAAACAAACTTATTATTTTTTTTCTCACAAACAAGTTTAGAAAAGTTCAGATAGTTCATTAGAAGTAAAAATAAGGTGATCAGAACATAGCGTAAGTAAAACAAACTTGGATTCATAAATCATAATGGATCAATTTAAAGTAGGAATACAATTCAATCAATTCCAACCTTAATAATTATGTCCACTTGATTTGAAAGTTGCAGATTACTTAAATCAAGAAAAACTCCTGTATATCTTTCCTCACACATATGTCTCCCCTTTTTCCTTCTCTTTATCTCCTTCAAAATTGTGTCTAATTTCAATGGTGCAAGTGTAAAACGAAGGAAGTATATGGTTAGTTTTACAATTAAGGGCAATTAGTCTTTGGCTTAGGAACATTACTTGACAATAAGTTTGAAGTGTAGACCAAGGACTTACTTTTTTTGGCGCACTTATGATCTTTTTTAAAATTTATTCTTTCAAACAATTGTTTTTTTTTTTTTTTTTTTTTTTTGGATTTTGTCTTGTAATGTGTTGTTTAATAAGCTTATCTTTATTCTAATGCCTTGAGCAATTGTTCATCCATGGGCTATTGTTACATGGACTCCGTGTAGGTGTCCTGTGTCCGGTCAGTGTCAATCGTCGGGTCTCGGCTCATTTTCTTGAAAAAAATAGTTTTTAGTTAAAAAATGAAATGTCAAATGTCGGTGTCGGACTCGACACGGGTACGTGAACTAAATGAAAGAGTCCGAGTAACATAGTCCATGGGTATCCATTAATCAAGAAATCATATGAAATTTCCAAACAACATTGGAAAGCAACATTGTCTATAAAAGTATAAAGTTGATCAAAAGACATCGAAATGCAATCATTATCGAAGTATATGAATATGTATACTATTATGCACTTGTCAATTTCCACTTTATAGGTTCCAGTCATTAAAAGTAAGAGTTATGCTACAATATATCTCATTTGATACAATTAGCAAGCAAACATTTGCATTGAAATGTAAAATAATTTGTATGATTAAATGGAATAACTTTTTAATAAGAATTTTAAATTGATGAGACAAGTTGTTCTACGTATTCATAATGTTTTTATAAATTATAACAATAATCCATCCTCCATTCAACTTCTATGTGAAGCCATTCTTTGTTTTTTAAGAAATGAGAAACTATATGACTGAGAATGAGTGTTTGATGAGGCTCAATATATGGGGTAGGGGAWTAATGGGTTTAATTGAAAGTATGAAAGCCTTCATAGGATGAAGGTGTTACTAGTGTATGAAAAGGGATTGAAACAAAATTTGGGTCTTGGGTAAGATCAATGTATAATAAACTGAAGGTACCTTTGTATGACATAGAGAATGATTATATGAGTTTCAAACTCATAAATGGATTGCTTTCAAACATGTATGAGAAACTGTGTTTTAAATAATTAAATTTATTTGCCCACCTTATCCTTGAATCTACATTTATGTTTATATTACTTTTTTAGTGACATTGTTCTTGTTTTGATAAGGTGGCCAACATAATATTTCTCGATTCTCCTGTGGGCACCGGCTTTTCCTATGGGACAACTTTTGAAGCATATGACACTGATGACAGTTTGCAATCTGCACTTATTCGTGAATTTCTTAGTAAGGTAAGTCACTTTTTTGTAATCGCTACTTGTCATWCATGGGCAAGACTATTATCTTGTTTCCCTTTTTCAAACAAATGCAAGTGTCATTAGTTATGGGTGAGTACAATTTTCGAGTATTAGGACCAAAACTGGAATTAATTTGGACTTGCATTCAATTGGACGTGGGTTTGAAATTTCGGAATTGATTAGAACCAATTCCGAGTTTGGGTAGTATTTTTTAGGACCTGTTTCCGTAGAATTAGTTCTAAGACTAATTACCCGGTTGAATTGAGTTTTCAACCAAGTATCCATTTTTTGATATATCCACTTACTCCTTTTTATTGACATACTTTCTATGAGAATTGTATAAAGCTTTGGAGGGCTTTGTTAAGGGGAAGATTCTTGTATGATTATACTTTTGTGTGATCTAGCACCTCCTTATCTAGCCGCCATTTCCATTCACCATCACTCATCACCCTTGTCTTAGCTGTAAGTGTTGTTGGATTACAACATAAATAAATAGGTAACATTTTTTCCTTTGCGTTTAATAGAAGTTAGCATTCTAGGATCAATTAAAAAAACTCGAGGAGTATCGTAACTAACATGATAGACTAGACTAGAATATGCACATATCTATGATTATGCTTTGACTTCATCGTCCTTCTTTGATGTTTGTAGTGGCTTATTGAACATTCCAAATTCAAAAGAAGTCCTCTTATGTTGGGGGTGACTCATATTCTGGCAGACGGTTCCATTTGTTGTTCAGAGATTTTGACCGGGTAATGCTACATTTCCTACCCTTTTTTTTTTTCCCTCTTGGAACTAGCTATCTATTGCATGTTTTCATTTCTAATGAGCTTGTTAGACTCCATTTTCTTAAGTGTTGTGTTCATTACTGTGATTTTATGTATAAATGTTCTATTTTTCTGCGTCTTAGAAGTAGTTTTCCAGAAAGTGTTTCTAGTGAAACAATGTTCAGAAAAGATTTGTTTGGGCCTAAATTTTAGAAGGGCTTCCGAGTAACAGCAATTTTGTACTATTTGGCCACGATTTTGTTTTCAAAGAAAAAGTTACAAAAGAAAGAGAAAGATACCCTTTAAAATTCTCACAAAGATAACAGCCCTATAAATTTAAAACAAGTGAACTCAGATAGTAAACCCCATTAAAATTACTTACAAAGAAAAGAGCCCCATTTAAATTTTCACAAAAGAAAAAAACCCATCAAAATTCTAATGGATGACACCCAGATTTTAGTCACGAAAAAAGCCAACATAGAGAGATTGATTGTACATATTGTCATATTGTAGACTTATAGTATTCAAAGGACGGACAAACATGAGGAAGTGATATAATATTAAATTATGAGTCGGGAATTGTAGATATTTGGTTAAATAACTTATGAAGAACCTACCATGGTTAGCAGAGAGAAGAAGAAAGTGAATTTAGATGGAGGCATTTATTCAAAGAAAAGGGGTATTACGGGGAAGAAAAAGATCATTAAATGGATAAATAGCTCCCGCGAAGCTATTTTGAGACGCAACAATTTGGTGTTTCTATTTCTCTTCACTCTTAGAAACAGATTTGGTTCTACAAAAATTTTTAGCTTCTCTACTACCCCTGTTTGGCCAACTACTTCCGCCTTTTCCTGAAGCGGAGAAACATTTTTAAGAGCTAGGCCAAACACATACACTAGATAGTGTTATCAATGGGCTTGTAATTACCTCCACAAAAGTCTACTTTGAAAGTGTTCTATCATTGAAACAAAAGGTTTGGTTAAGATTCTTTATAAGAAAAGAAAATGGAGGCAATTGAATTACGTGGTCTCTTCTTGGGAGAATCATGTTTATCGATATTTGAGTTTTTTGAAGTTGTGATATCAATTTATTTGAATAGTTTAGGCCTAAAGCTCAACGAAATTAGGTGTTGTTTTTGTTGCTTATTTTTGCCTACTTGAAGCTATCTCTACTAAACTAAACTCTAAAATGGAGCATTTTTCTTTAACCAATTTATTTTAATTGAATTGATCTTAGTTTTACACTATTTGTACTTATTTTTTAATTGAAATTTTTTAAAATAAGCTGAAGAATCAGGACTTAAAGCTATGGGAAAAACCTACAACCATAGCTTTATATTAGACTTAGATAGGGATATGTTACAAGAAGAGGGAACGGGAAACCTCTATATCTATACTTGTAAAGTTTTATGAAGGTAATTATATCATTTGACATCATTGTTGTTTTTTGTAGGGAATAAAAATTGGGCTTAACCCAGAATAAATTAAAGTATGTATTGTTGTATACTAGTGAAATTATGGAAGGATTTGATGTCCTAGGCATGTAGGACAGTATACAAGCTTTATGAAAAGTTATGATTTTATAACTCCATACATGAAAATCCAATTCAAAGGAGCATTGGCTTGCATTGCAATTTGAACTTTGAAAATGGAAATTATGGTTGACGTTGAAAACAAGTGGTTTTATAAAACTATAAAGTAGGAGAAAGTTGGCCTAGTAAAAAGGTTATAAAGGAATTTTTGGGGGCTTAGACTATTTTTTCATAGTTAGGATACCAATTATTTATTTCACTTAAAGCATTTTTTACTTTATCTAACGCCTATTGCAATCATACAATTATATATCTATCTCCATCTCTACTCTCTGTTTTTCTTTACAACTAAGACCAATACATTTAAATGTAGTCAAGTTATAAAGTCTACCAATAAGTCCAAATCTCGGGACTTTTCAAGTAAAAAAATAAAGCTTAGGGTCGAAGTCCTTTTATGAATTCTAAAACCATATATTATACAATTGACTTCAAATATCATACTATAGCAATAGACTACTTTGTGTGATTTTTGTACAACCATTTTTTAAAAAAAGCTTGAAAACAATACAATGCCTATAGAAGACCCTAGTTCATGGTTCATAATCAGGAGCGGATCTACAACCGGGATCAAGTGGGGGATCAAGTGTTCAATGAACCCTAGTGTTTTACGAATAATGGTTAAAAGTAATTGCGTACATTAATAGTTACTATTTTGCTGCATGGTTCAGTAGTTAAAGCACCTTCTCTTGTTTTGTAGGCACGCGCATCACTTCTCCTTAGTTCGACTCCCCTTATCATCCCTTTTATATTTTATTTATCTCACTTTCACTCTTTAATCTTTATTTCTTTAATCATCAACCAAATCAAGTAAGTACACTGTTACTTTTGAAATTTGGTTTTTCAACTTTTTCTAGGTTTGTTAATGTYTACTACAATATTGGTGTATATAATTGTTTTTTTTAATGTATTTTTGTATAATTATTATACTACTCGTTTTTAAATAGATGTTCCCTTTTTTACTTTTAAATTATTCATCAGCTTTACTTTCACCAACAATAGCTCTATAGAGTACTTTTATATAAGCAAAGATATGATCATGTGAGATATTGTTTGATTCGTTTTATTTCATACTCTTTAAACATATAACTACAATTTTTAGAACTAGACAATTAGAGATGTATTGATTAAAAATTTTGCCTCAACAAGTGGGAAGAAAATGTTGAAACATCTAATTAAAAACGGAGCGAGTATAAAATATTGATATTGTATCTCTTCATAGCAAAATATTTGCTACAAACGGAGTAATTTTTATGTTTCACAATTTCCACAAATCTGATTTTTTTAAAAAACAATTTCGAAATTCCTGGATACGCCTTTGTTCATGATACTCCTATGTTTTTTTTTTTTTTTAAAAAAAATAGGCTATAATTAGTTGCTACTATTGGTTAGTAAAGTTGGTAAAGAAGCCTTGTGCTTTAATGATAAAGTAAATAGATAAAATTTAGTCGGAATAGTTTTGCAATCCGATAAAGTAAATTTTAATGCTTTGATAAATAAAAAAATTCATATGAGTATGTAACGAAGAATAATTAACGACAATGATGGACTAGTGCCTTGAACGATGTGTACATGGTGATGGTACTATTCATCGAGCCATAAATCCTTGAAGTCTCTTAGAATTCATTAGAGTGGCTTAACTTAAGTTTGGTTCATAACACAACAATCTTTCCTCCTAGGCTTCTACCTAACCAAAAGGCCAAAACATCATATATAATAGCCTTACAAATGTATATTTAGGTTAAATTAACTTGATCATCTKTTTAGGTTACAAATGAGCTTATAGTTCCCAGGTTACAAAGAGGTTCAMGGTGGAATAATCGGAGGAGTGCCTAATGTGTAATCTAWGAAACTAAGGTGACGAAGGTGTTTGGTTTTATAGGTTGGGTTTTAAAGAACATTAGGTTAGGATGATATGTGAGTTTTGGGCTGTACAAGCATGGGCRAAAAGCTTCCGTTCCMTGTATATTTCCTTGTCTTGTTATTTTTATGCTATAGGCCGATCATTCAATATCCAGTTTATCATTGCTGTCTTTCTTTAAATACAGTCTTAATTTGCAATCAATTCAATGATAAATGGAGATCATTTATCATAGTGCTCAAATCATACTTCCCCATGCTATGAATATCTTTTACCACTGTATTTGAGGTTGAATTCGTTCAATTTTTGTATTATGTTCATATYTTGTTGGTTTTTTTATGTAACTAAGAAACTTTCAGATTCACATACGCTTATATATAAATGTTCTCATGATATGTCGTATGAGAAATTGAAGGATTATATCGTTTGTTGAATCAGGAATGAGAAAAAGTGAAAAACATTAGAAGCAAAGATTGCACTTTTTTTTTCCCTTCTCACTTTTCTTGTTGTATGGCTAATATCTTTGCTTTGCCTTTTTTTAGGGATATATTCTTGGAAATCCAATAACAAAGGACACGGATGTAATTCACGGATATCAGGGTGAAACAAAGGACACAGATGTATCCGCAAAATTTAAATTTGCACATCGGGTGTCAATATTGTCCGATGAACTTTATGAGGTAACCATTCCCTTGAGTGCAGTCTTGAAACGATAGTACCGTATAGATTTCATAGTGACTTTGCAACATTGTTGTATGACTCAGTTGCTTATAATGCATCRAGTAAATTCAACGTGACACCTTGATATTATAACTAATCAAAATCTTGTATGCATTATGCAGTCTGCCGTAAGATATTGCAATGGTGATTTCTTGCATGTCAATATGAACAACACAAAGTGCTAAACAAAACTTCAAAATAGTTGCAGTGAGTCTATATGCATCTTACTTCAGCAACTTTAGACTTACTTATCATTGTGTCTTGAATCCTGTTTTGGCTAGTTGCTTACAGATTTGACTTCACTTTGCAGGATACTACTCGATTTCTACCCCAATGTTTTAGAGCATCAGTGTGACATTTATGCATTCACTTAAGCCAATTCAGAGGAATCAGCACAATTTTTAAAAAGTTGCTAATAAGCTTTTTTGTTTAGAATTTCATGCTCTACAACAGCGTTGTCGGTATTTCTCTCAATCATGCTGCCAATGTCTTTTTCAATTTTAATATCTACTTACTTGTGTGCTTGCATGGCATTGCATTGATTAGAAATTGGTGAAGTATGACAACACAACCTCACGAGCGGAGGTAATTTATTATTTTTCTTCGACGCGTTAACATTCAAGTATTGATTGCTTTTCGGATTTCAGTGATGAAAGGTCACAAATGTATAAATCTAGTTGCAAATGAATTTGGATGATCAAGTATAGTCAATTGGAACTTAGCGGTCAAACTTATCAGTCATTTTAAGATAAGACTATAATTGCTAGAACCAAGAATAATAAATTGAAGGGTGCATTAGGACCTGATTGTTCATTAACTGATTGCTTTCAAATTTTTGACCTAATTCATAATTGTTTTCACAAGGTATAGATCTTTCTGCAATTGGAGACAAGGAATGTAAAGTCCTTCAAAGTATATCTATATACCACAAATTATAACATCCTCTAAAACCTCCACCTCAATAAGCCCTAGAATCTAAAAAAATTTGCAAAGCATATCCTTAAAGCGTTGTTAGATAATATAATTTTGGAAAAAATCATTATTTTCATAATTATGGATGATGCTATGTTACTTCGACTAGGAGAGTGTCAAATTAGACACTGGTGTGCAAGTATCAGACTCATCGCCAATTTTCTGAAACAAGTAGTGACACGGACACATGAGGTAAATGAAAGATTCGAGTCAACATAGGATTGATAAGTATATTCCATTAGCCCTAATTCGAGGTTATCATGTATTATCTTAAAAACTAAAAATTACTACTTTAAAATCGAAAACTCTAACAAACCAATTAGAAAATCCACTTCCTCGTCCCTTCATTACCACATTGGCATACCTCATTGCCCTCATAGTATTCAGTGGGGCTCAATGTGAAATTTTGTATTGCCACATGTTATGGCATTTCAATTTTTAACCGCGGTCCTACAATGCCTAAGTAACAAATCAGAAATTTAGGTTTCTTATTTTCTTAGCCTTTAATAGGCATTGATGGTGAGCCTTCTAATGGGTGTGGCTTGCGGAACTTTAAAGATAAGCCGTATTATTTCTTCTTTTGTGATTTAACAAAGAGAGAAAGAGGGCCTCTCGATAAAGCAAGAAGGGGATGGGTTGGAAGTATTTGAAGTAAATATCACTGAGATGTGGAGGAAAGAAGAGAAGGGTTGTTATGGTTAAAATGATGGGAGAGATGAGAAATGTCAAATATTTTCTATAAGTAATTCCATTTATATTAATTGATTGATAATGTTGATGTGAACCTTTATGCAAATCGATCGTCGTCTAACACTTAGTCCCATAGGGGGGTGACGTGGGGTGGGTGAGGCTGCGGCTGACATGAACCGAAAGGTTGATTTTCCGGGAATTCTTTCACATAATTTTCTCCTGCCCACCCTACGGTGAGGGCCTCATCTCTTGTAAAATCCATGTGCTTCAAATCCTTTCTAACTTCTTCCCACCAAGTCATTTTCGGTCTCCTTCTACCTCGTTTGAATTCTCCCTAATCCCGCTCTTCRACTCTTCACCTCGGTGCATTGGGTTCTCTGTCTTACATGCCTAAACCAATGCAATGCAAGCGGTTTTCCCTTAACTTGCTTGCAATATCTGCAACACCAACTTTCCTACGYATAACTTCATTTTTGATTTTATCTCGTAGAGTGTTCCRACACATCCATCTCTGAACCTCTTAATGCAATTTATAAAATTTCGAATTTCAATTTTCTTATATAATTTCAGTTTTCAATTTTCTTAAAAAGGATCCGAAATAGTTGGATTTACAAGCGGATGAGGCTCTCGATCATACGGAGTGGAGGAGGAAAATTTATGTGGATGACTTCCCGGAATAATCACTTTTGATTCATGTTTGCCGACCCCACTTATGGGAATAAGGTTGTGATTGATTGATTYATTGATTGAATTTTCTTATATATAAACCTAATCATTAGGGAAAATTCATCCAAGAGAAAAAAAAAATGAAAATCTTAGACTCATAGTAACATAAGGAAAATAAAGCGGATTTGTACATCAAACTTGTCCTTCAGAAAAATAAAAGGARGATGTTCTAGATGTCTGGAATATTGGACAATCAATGTTTTGCTCAATTTCCGCCAAGAGGAGAGTTGATCTTAGATAATACAATCAATTAATCAAAGCCTTAGTCCCATAAGTGGGGTTGGCTAACATGAACCAAATATGATTATTCCGGGAAGTCATCTACAAAGATTGGGCTTTTCCCACTTCGTAAAGGTSCCTACATCTATGGTAGCATGTTTGTAGAATAMGACAAAATGAAATTCAGTGGCTTTACATTGATAAAGGGATGGTAGTCCTTCCGATTTGATGGATTTTGTGCTGAGTGTATGGAGCGGGTGTGGGTATGAATTTGTGGGCAATGTGTAGGCCTGGATGTCAAAAGTCATATCTGCCATGGGTAGTGACTAGGTAGTAAATACAAGGGGATATCCACCTGTCCGCATCACACTGCCTCACGCCCTCACCATCTCYCCCACCGCCCACCCCGCCTTGTGGCCCTTGTATCCATAATAATTTTACAAGTTCACTTTATTTTCAAAACAGGCGATGTTTCATGACGTGTAATTGTTATTTTGACTTAAATCGCTCTATTTGTATTATACTATCATTATCATATTTGTTACAGAGTACTTTGCAAGAACCAATCTTTCACTTATTCAAGAAATGGTTACGTTCCCTGCCTAATTCTTCACTACTCTAATGTTGTAGTTTTCAGTAGCTATGTTATATGAAGTATGTAATTTTAATTGATTTTGGTGTATTTGTGAGTCTAATCTCTTATCATTTTGATTTACAGCACGAAAATTACCTGTCATCCTACACCTGGGCTGATAATATACATGTTCGAGAAGCACTCCGCATCCGAGAGGTATAGTAACCTAACCATTCTCCAGTGTTACCATATACAACAGCATGTACATTGTCATTTGTTAGTGGTTTAGATGAAGCCCTAAATATGTGTTACATTTACAATGTAAAAGACTTAATGTAATGCCCTTACACTTTGTTTGAATAACAACTTTAGAGGGAAAGGGAGGGAAGGGAAGAAGAGTAAAGGAGGATGAAAGGAAGGGAAATGAATCTTCTATTCCCCTTCCCGTCTCTCTCTATTTATAAACACTTGTAAATTTTGATTAACATTATCTAGGATGCCCATATATTCTGTGATGAGTTCGAATATATTTTAGAATTCAGTTCTCTGACATTCTCTTGATGAATGTTAAAGGAGTCTTTTTCTCTAATATTGTCGGTATTAATGGTCAGGGGACAGTAGGTAACTGGGCTAGGTGTAATAAAAGCATATCATATGCGAGGAACATTCAAAGCAGCTTTGGCTACCATCAGAATTTCACCCATGAATCCCTTGATGCACTAATTTACAGGTTATTGATCCTGCCTCTTGCTTTCTTTTGTGTGTTTMAGATYTGMGATTCACAAATTTTAAAGCTTCGCTTAGTATAAGATCTGAGGCACATTCCAATTTGTGTTGTGCTTTATCGTATTATCTTTGTAAATGTTTTTAAAGTTGAGTATTTTTTACAGATGAACATATTAAATGTTTATATCATATTCAGATGTTGTGAGTAGCTGTGGATTTTGTGTCATTACATAGGGAAGATTAAATATTTGTGATTTAGCTATTAGGATAAATTTAACCTATTAATTGTGGTAGTATACTACTATAGTGGGGCGCTTGATGACATGGATAAGGAATGGAGATAATATGATTAATCCCAGAAATAATCTTTTCTGTTTGGTGAAGTGAGATGGGATCAAGAGAATTGGGATGAGGATTGAAAATTTTAAACCTTGTAAAGTTGCAATCCCATCAAAGTAGCTCTGGAGGGGAATAAGTATCGGTATCACCCACAGTTCCACAGGAATGCGGGATTACTCCTTACTAGGACAAAAAATGTATTTTTATTCCATCATAATTCCGAAGAAGTATGTAATACATCTAATGATTTCACAATTTTTAAATCCTCATCTCATCCCATGATTTTATCTTTTCTTGGTCTTTTATCAAAAAATTTTGTTTTGGCATCACGTCTCTTGAAACCCCCCAATGATAAGCGTGATTTTCGTCTCAAATTAGCGACTGCTTTAGTGGTCGCTAATTTGGAGTGCGGAAATGAATTTGGAGTGCACAAATCAGTCTTCCTCAATGATGTTGTGTTTTCTTGAGACTAATAAATGAAAATATTAGGAGATTAAGTTTTGGAATTTGGATGATAAATCATGCCTTGTTCTCTTGGCAACATTTAATGATTCCTGCACATATGTTTTTCCCTTTACACATAGTAGTGGTGATCAAGACATGACTATTCCATATTTGGAACACTCAAATGGATCAAAAGGTAGGCATCTCGATAAGTCAAGAACTGGAGGCATGGTTTGTGAAGGTCAAGTAGTCGGGTAAGTTTATTTTGAGATATCTAACATTCTGCTTCCTTTGCATCAGTCCGCAGCTCGACTGGATCCTTAGGTAACAATTAAATCACTTCTTGTGCAATATGCACTGAATACTCAGTTCCTCTTTTCACTTAACTTTCACTATTAAGTGAACCGAGTTACTCAATGATGACATTGGTGTTTGGTTTTTAGCATGTTCATCCATTTAGTGTATGACACTAACTGTCGAATATTTGTTGTAGGGTGGAGGACACACTGCTCCAGAGTACAAACTGAAGAACTGCCTCGCATGGTTGATAGATGGTTTTCATTGCGGCTTTGTAGGATTTTAGGACACGCAGTGAATTGGTAGTATTTTTTGTAGAGTTCCCAATAGGATATTCTGCAATGGCCACATGTATCTTAAGACCATTAATAGCTCATTGGCAATGTTCTACTAATTCAGTGACATTATCAATCTTTTCACTCTTTACCACGCTTTAGTTTAGCAGGCACATAAAGCAAGGGTAATGTATATTTTCATTCTGATATCTATGGTATAAGGCTATGCCGACCTCACTTATGGATTACGACTTTGATTGATTGATTTGATCATCTGTGTATTGCGATGAAATCCTGCTGATAAAAAAAAGACAGTGAACCCAAAGTGTACGCCATACTCTATACTTTCCCCGTTTCAAAAACTTTATACGTTTCTTTTAAAGAAATAAAAAATAGTCTATACTTTTTTTCTTTCTTATTTAGTAAAATTTAAATTATGAATTTACAATATTACCCTCATTATAAAATTAACCATACTTATTACCTTTGATCAAGTATATTTACACCTTAATAAAACTGTACCAAATCACTAATTTCTCATACTCATTGTATCCTCAATTATAACTTTCTCCTCTCTCTCACCATACCCATCTCTCCACCGCCAACTTGACCATCACCCCAGTCAAACCTGGACCAACCCAAGCCCCTAAACTGACCAAGACCCTAAATCCAGACGACCATGTCAACGCACTCCATTTCACACGAGATTACTTGAGAAGACTACTCGACTGTGCTACCAATCGAAATGACAGCGACCCACTACGTGAACCACTCGAACCACCGACATGACCCGACACGGTGCTACTCTTCGATCTGGCGTTCAATCTTCTTTCTTCATTTAATTTCTAGGTTTTGTTATTTGGTATGAATTTGAACAAATGTTGGGTTTTGAATTAATTTGATGAGGTTGTTGTTTTTGTGTGAGTAGTTGGTGGTGGTTTCGGCAGTCGGTCATGAGGGTTACCTTTTATTGGGGTGGTGGTCTCGGTGGCTAGGCTAGTGGTTAGGGTGATCAAATAGAGTTCGAATCCGCAATCGACCCGAATTTTTTACATAGGTTGTGGTCGATTTTCTGGTTCGAATTCGGGTGGGCTGGATTTCGGTTCGAATTTATTTTATGTCCAGGTTTATTACGATCAAATTTAAAGGTATTTTGGTTTAAATTTTGGAACCCGACCCGCGAAAAGCTCCTAGATCCTCTCTTATTTTTCGGACTTTGGATATAAACTTTAGGCTTCAACTAGCTGACGAGCCCGATTAAAGGTCTACTTTTTATGCTTTGGCCCAATCGCAGAACCGATTAAAAGAGCTTATGTTTTAGGCCAAGCCCGAACCCGGCCCGGCCCAATGATCATGTCTGAAACTTATTAATAAGAAGAGGGACATAGATTGAATTATGGTAGGGAATCTTTCAGAAGTTCATCACGCTTATTCCATGTGGTTTGCTGTTATGTTATATTGTTCTGGTACGTGGCATCATATGTTTCACAGGATAGCTTCTCTACTTCATCAATATGTAACATCTACTTGTTCATTGTTGGAAAATGGTAAGGTACCACTGTAGGGAACATTTGTCTACRCGGGTCATGCATGATATGYGGGTAATATATTAAGGGGTAATAAAAGTRAAATTTGAAAAAATTAAGGTGTTTAGAGACAATAATAAAGGTATAAAYTGATGATGAAAAGGATAAAGTGYTACTGGTGACCTYGTGGGAGGAAAAGGYGAATTATAACCCTTATTTGAAGGGTAATATTACACATCTCCACCATAAGGTAAAAGTTACCCTTACAGTGGGGTAATGATTAGTCCATCTTTTCCTTTTTTTAGTCACAAAATGTCATCGTTTCTCTTTTACAATTTTAGCTCACATGTTTTAATTTTCACAAGTTTGACTTTTATTGTCGTCCCTTAATACATCACTCTCATAGACTCATACCAAGCATYACTTGGTAGACTACCAACTTAAAAAAATATATCCAACTCTTAAATAGAGAGTTTATGAACTTTAAAAAAAATTATAAAATGTATTGTCCGCTTACAATTACAATTGACAAATAACTAATTAATTCGTATTTCATAAAATAGCCTTACTCCCACTTTAATAGGGGGTGTTGAAAAAATAATTAATAATTTAAAAAAATAAATAAAAAATAATAGATATTTAATCCTAATTAAATATTTAATCAATAATCACAATTATAAATTTGACTCATTACAAAAATCATTTTCACTCGCAAACTTTATTCCGAATTAAGATATAGAATCAAAATTCATCTTCAATCCATAGACCAAATCAAAAATTACTAAGCATCACAAGTTCACAACTTTAAAATAAGTACAAATGCACTTTATTATTAAATAAAATTATAAAATCTAATGTTGTGGCACACATATTGTACGTAAAAAATCTACTCGTAGTAATTATTGTCTTTATATATGATAGGATCTTCTTAAAATTAAGAAGATACTCGATCTTTAACCAACTGAGTTATCCTTCACTCTCGAACTCTGGAGGTTTATGTCATTACTCATTATGTGGCTACAAACCCTACAACGCTTGCAAGTAGATATTTAGTGTGTACCTGTCAATTTGGCCCATAAAATCTAAAACAGTTGTGAAGAGTGTTTAATCGATTTTCAAGGTGAAATCTTAAGTATATATATACATACTCAACTAACTAAGCAGTCTAATTGAAATCTGCATTGTACATTTGTACCATTTCACAAAGGACACAATGTCCCCTTTATCATTGTACCAAACTCTAATTACAGTGTTAGCAGTAGTTTTGATTGTATCACAAGAATTGTCATTGCTAAAGCCTTCATTCGTTTTAGCAACAAGCAATTATACAAGAAAGGACTTTCCTCCCGATTTTGTCTTCGGCTCCGGCGTTTCTGCCTATCAGGTGATTAATCATTTCGGCATTCCTCTCCCTCGCTCGCTCGTAGCAATCATTTCCCACTAAGCTACATTTTCTTAACGTGTGCAGTATGAGGGAGCAGTATCAGAGGATGGAAGGACACCAAGCACACTAGATATTCAAACCTATAATGGTATGTAGCCTTAATAAATTAAATAATCCTTGATCAAAATAAAAGCCTCTCTTTTATTTAGAATTATACAATAATAATCTTCAATTTTAATGCATGAAATATAGCTCATTTAATTAGAGTTTCTTTTCTCGATCTGATTCTAGGGATCCTAAATTATAATATCGATTCTTATTTCACCATCTTGATGTATACCTTATGACATTGATGATGTTTTTGATTGCAGTTAAACTAATCAATAACATTAGACCTTGTATCAGCTACTATATGTTACATTAATTTCAAGAACATATATCATAATTCAAACCCTAGCTAATGAATTTCCTTATATATATTATATATATATATATATATTATATATATATATTATATATAATATAATATAAATAATATATATATATATATATTATATATATATCGTTTGCAATTGTTGTAGTAATTTTAATGGGAGATAATGCGATGTAGCTTGCGATGGTATCACCAAATATAAGTTAGGACACTAATTTATCAACACTTCGCTTGATAATTGTTGTAATATTATGCATGTCTTAAAGTACTCAGTATTTGATATTTGCAATTACATAGAACATGTTACGGAAACTACCTATG